>JARYGA010019717.1:0-46028 GCA_030545235.1 Helianthus tuberosus | reverse complement strand
TTAATAGATAATCACCAGGAAACCTTAAAGGAAAATCTAAGACAACAATGTGAGTAATCTCCTTTTTGTGTTAACTATTTTACAAAACCTCAATGCTTTACATTATATTGCCAGTGATTGAGTATTTGTAATTCTACAATTATCGTTGGTATGTTGGGGTTTTCTATACAAAATTTGTTACTACACTGTGAGTAGTAACATAACCACAAGTCGGGTTGACAATACCGTGGGTGGTAATTAAAGTAAGAATTGGAAACAAATATAATTGCGAGATCGCCCTCAATACTGCGAATGATAAAAATCTGTCTTGATTAAATTGGGATTCACTCACCAGTATTTCCCACTGACAAAATGTTTTTAAACACGTTTTAGGTAACAAAATGTGAAAGCGAAAATAGAAGCCAGCTGGACAGCACTGAAGGCTTGGAAAAGTGGCTATAAAAGTTACCTAAATAAAGAGAATATGTTTTATTCAATAAAATAGGGTTTATCCCTATGAAAATGTGTGTATTGAAAACTTGGGTCTTATACCAATATGGGTAATATTATAAAATTGTGGTATTTACTCTGATAAAATATTTCCTAACTACGGTCCTGATGAAATTTCCACTGCCAAATAATGACAAACACCGATACCACCAAAACTGGTCTCGCGACCGCCCGTTCCCAGGATAAATAGGGGCGAGGGTTGCGACAGGAGGTTGTATCGGAGCTAAGCCACTAATTCAGCCACAGAAGTGTTCTGCTGACCCTAAAGTATTATTCAAAATGTTAGGAAATGAATTATGGAAATACGTGCATATCTGTATTTTATTGTTATGTGTTATTTGACTAATTGTTAGTTTACAGTATGAGCGACTAAGGACCTTCCGACGCCTACCTTCAATTGTCCAGCTCACCTAGGAGCGAAGGCACCTCTTCACAGCCTGCCCTCTCAGGGTATTCAGCTGACAATGAAGAAGGGATATTCGTGTTTAAGGCTCAGTCTGAAGAGTCATTCCCTCCTAAAAAGATAGGATGGTTCAGTAGAGGAGCACATGAACGTAGGAAGAGGATGAAAAAGTTGCAACACCAGCGAGCTTTAGCAGCCATTAAGAAAGAAACAGATGCTCACACACAGGATATGCTTAATAGGAGTCTAGCAAAATTCCATATCTTAGCAACCACAACTGCTGACCCTAACCTGGAGCAACTAATAGCACCCGAACCATTACCACTATTCCCCACACAACGAATGGAAATCGAGAACAACCCAAAAAACCAATTCCCAATGCCTGATTTCAACCCAGAAGAGATACCTAGGGTACCAGCACCCAATCCCTTAGACCCAGATTACGACCCATGGTTGGATGAAAATAGGGATTATGTGCAACGTTACCCAATACCAGAAGATGAACCCATGCCAAATCTAGCAGCCTACCCAGGTTTAGACCCTCTAGATCCCTACTATGATAATGATCAATACAACAGGGAAATTTTAGAGAATCCATACCCGTACCAGGAACCCATGCCCCAGTTTCCAAACCCAATACCCGCACCTGCACCCCCGATGAGTGCAGAAAATGTGCAAAAACTCCGAACCTTCAGAGAATAGAATTTAGAAAGTACGGAGAGGATGAGACAGGTTGGAGAACGACTCGTCTGGAAGTATGACGAGCGTAATATGGAGTTCTGGATGAACCCATATCAGTGAAGGTGATGGTGGAAGTAGTAATAATAATAAATATATATATATAGATGTGTGTGTGTGTGTGTGTGTATGTGGAAAAAAATCTAGACAATAGTTATGGATGCATAATAGTATTGTAATTTTAAATTCCAGTATCAGTTTGTATTAGATGCATACTATATATAAGAAAGAGTAAGTCGCAATGTTCGACGCTTTTGATCAATATGCGTATCATGTGATTTATTGTATTAAGATATTATCTTGTGATATTAATATCTGGTAAATGTTTAAAATTCAGATGGCCGACCAAGTGAATCAAGAGAACCCGGATAATAACCCAGAAAACCAGAATAACGATAACCCGAACAATGATAACAATGGAAACCCAGTGGATAACAGTGCCATCCAACACATAGTGGCACAAGGAATAATAGATGCGATGTCATATATTATTCAAACAGTTAGGGAAGCAGATAATAAAAGTAACCATGATAGTAAAGGACCCACTGAACCAGAAAACAGCGTGAACAATGGACCCATACTTCAAATGCCCATTCCCAAAAGAAGAAGAACCATGTCTTATGGTTGTTCTTATAAAGAATTCTGGTCTTGTAAACCAATGGAATTCTCGGGCAATGAAGGGGCCGTTGCAGCTTTACGGTGGATAGAAAAGACTGAGGCTGTCTTAAAAATAAGTAAGTGTGTGGAAGAGGATAAGATAATGTTTGCTTCCAATTTGTTTAAGAACTCATCCTTAGAATGGTGGAACACTATCCTTCAGTCTAGGGGAAGTGACAGAATTTACAATATGGAATGGGAATAATTTAAAAACATGGTAGAAAGGAAATTTTGCCCTCCCAATGAAAAAGAACAGATAGCAAATAAGTTCCTAAACCTTAGGATGACTGGATTGGATAGTAAGGGATACACTACGTTATTCTTTGAATATGCTAGAATAGTGCCAACCCTTGCATCACCTGAACCAGTATTAATCTCCCGTTACATATGGGGATTAATCAACGAGATTAGACATGTAGTCAAGGCAGCTAGACCACCAACTATAGAAGAAGCTGTAGAACTAGCAAACACCTTGACTGATGAGTTAGTACGTACACGAGAAGAGGACCAGAGGAGGAACCTAGCCCAAAGGTTTACCCAAGAATATCGTTCTGCGAATTTCAATCGTGGGAAAAATGTGGGTTCTACCTCTGCACCTTACTGTAAGGCCTGTAAGAAGAAGCATTCAGGAAGATGCTCCACTTACTGTAATTTCTGCAAGATACCAGGACACAAGGAAGAAGACTGCAGGAAGAAACCTAGTAATGGAATATGCTTCAACTGTGGAGAAAAAGGTCACATCAAGCCGAACTATCCGAAACTAGCTCCAGCCATGAACAACAAGTATACTAAAAATGCTAGAGCATTTGTTCTGAGTGCAGAAGAAGCGAAAATGATTCCGGATGTGATTGTCGGTACATTTTTAGTTAATGACGTTTTTGCTAAAGTATTATTTGACTATGGTGCGAACCAAAGTTTTATTGATACTTCATTTTGCAAATTACTCAATCAACCATTAACTAAACTCCCACAAAAATGTCTAGTAGAGACAGCAAATGGGGAAACCGTTAGGATTTCTGAAATCTTGCAGGGAGCAATAGTAGAATTTTTAAATCAAAAGTTTATTGCAAACCTTTACATAATGAATCTGGCAGGGTTTGATGTCGTATTAGGAATGGATTGGTTTATAGCCAATAAAGTCAGTATTTTATGTGATCAAAAGTCAATTCAAGTAAATTCACCAAAGGGTGAAAAGATCACAATTAAAGGAGATAAGCCATCTAGATCCACAAAATTCATCTCCGTGATGAAAACATCAAGTTATATAAGAAAATGATCATTAGTGTATTTGATTTCCATAATCACTAACACTAAAGGAAAAGAACTGAAAGATATTCCAGTAGTATCTCATTTTCCAGAGGTGTTTCCAGAAGAATTACCAGGATTACCGCCAGATAGAGAAGTTGAATTCAGAATTCATTTACTACCAGGGACAGCGCCAATCGCTAAAGTACCGTATCGTTTGGCATCTGCAGAGATGCAAGAATTGAAGAAACAGTTAGACGAATTGTTGGTGAAGGGATTCATACAGCCAAGTTCATCGCCATGGGGAGCGCCGATTTTATTCGTTAAAAAGAAATAGGGGTCGATGCGTATGTGCATTGACTACAACGAATTGAAAAAAGTCACGATTAAAAATCGGTATCCATTACTGAGAATAGATGATCTGTTCGATCAATTGCAAGGAGCTCGATTTTTCTCTAAGATCGATTTACGATCAGGATATCATCAATTAAAGGTTCAGGAAGAGGACATTCCTAAGACCGCATTTAGAAAAAGGTATGACCATTATGAATTTACTATCAGTCCATTTGGTTTAACCAATGTCCCAACTGCATTTATAGACATGATGAACCGAATATGTAAGCCATATTTGGATAAATTCATAATTGTCTTTATAGATGATATTCTCATTTACTCTAAGAGTAAAGAGGAACACGCAGTGCATCTGCATGCACTTCTAAGTTTACTAAGGAACGAAAAGCTTTATGCTAAGTTTTCAAAGTGCGAGTTTTTGTTAGAACAGGTACAGTTTCTTGGACATTTAGTCAAGCATGAAGGAATTCATGTAGATCCCACCAAGATCGAGGCAATTACTAAATGGAAAACCCCTAATTCACAAACCGAGGTTAGAAGTTTCTTAGGATTGGCCGGTTACTATAGAAGATTTATTCGAGATTTTTCTAGAATAGCCATCCCCTTAAATAAGTTAACCTGTAAATCCATTAAGTTTGAATGGGGACCAAAACAGGAAGAAGCCTTTAGAATTCTTAAGCAAAGATTAACCAATGCACCCATACTAGCGTTACCAGAAGGAACTGAAGATTTTGTAATTTATTGTGACGCTTCTAAGTTAGGTTATGGATGTGTGTTAATGCAACGTCAAAAGGTTATAGCTTACGCATCTAGACAACTTAAGAATCATGAAGAGACTTAAGAATCATGAAGAGAATTATTCAACCCATGATTTAGAATTAGGAGCTATAATTTTTGCCCTGAAAATTTGGAGACATTACCTTTACGGTAGTAAGTTTACCATTTTTACAGATCATTAGAGTTTAAGGTATGTTTTTGGGCAAAAGGAGTTGAATATGAGACAAAGACGCTGGATGGAGATACTTAGTGATTATGACTGTAATATCCAGTATCATGCAGGAAAGGCAAATGTAGTAGCTGATGCTTTGAGTCGAAAGTATCATGAAAAGCCAAAAAGAGTGCGTTCTCTTAAATTAAATATGCAAGTAGATTTAATGAACAGATTAGAAAAGCACAAGAATCAGTAATCAAGGATGATACTGAGAAATTGAAAGGTATGATTAAGGAATTAGAACAAGGAACAAATGGAATTTGGAGATTCCATAAGAAAAGAATGTGGATACCTAAATTAGGAAACCTACGCCATCGTATATTAGAAGAAGCCCATAAGTCTAAGTATATGATGCATCCAGGGAATGATAAGATGTATCAAGATTTAAGAAAGAACTTTTGGTGGATAGGAATGAAAAAGGATATAGCAGCTTATGTTGCCAAGTGTCTAACCTGTTCACAAGCCAACGCTAAACACCAGAAACCCTCAGGATTGCTACAACCGTTAGAAATGCCAGTTTGGAAGTCGGAATTGATAACAATGGATTTTATTACCAAATTACCCAAAACAAGGAAAGGTAATGATACAATCTGGGTGATTGTAGACAGACTAACTAAGTCAGCTCATTTCCTACCAATGAAGGAAACTTTCAGTATGGAACAGTTAGCTAAGTTATATGTAAATGAAATAGTTTCATTACATGGAATTCCTTTATCAATTGTTTCTGATAGGGATAGCCGTTTTACCTCTCATTTTTGGGCAAGTTTCCAAAAAGCAATGGGAACCAAGTTGAATCTAAGCACATCATATCATCCTCAAACAGACGGACAAAGCGAAAGGACAATTCAAACAATGGAGGATATGCTTAGAGCTTGTGTAATTGATTTCGGAGCACTTTATGGATGAAAATACCGAACCCCAGTCTGTTGGGCAGAAATTGGAGAAAAACAATTATCTGGACCAGAGATAGTACAAGAAATGACCGACAAGATTATCCAAGTCAAGGAACGACAGAAAGCAGCGCGTGACCGACAAAAGAGCTATGCTGATAACAGACGAAAGCCACTGGAATTTTAGGTAGGTGACAAAGTTTTATTAAAAGTCTCTCCTTGGAAAGGAGTAGTCAGATTCATCAAAAGGGGAAAGCTAAGCCCCAGATATGTTGGACCTTTTAAGATTACTAAAAGAATAGGACCTGTAGCTTATCAGCTACAACTGCTATAGGAAATGGCAGGAATACATGATGTATTTCATGTATCTAATCTCAAGAAATGCTTAGCCGATGAATCACTCGTAGTGCCTCTTAAGGATATAGAGGTAAATGACCAGTTAAAGTTTGTAGAGAGGTCTCTACAGATTGAAGACAGGAAGGTTAAGAACCTTAAGCAAAAGAGATTAGTTCTAGTCAAAGTAAAATGGGATTCCAAGAGAGGACCAGAGTACACTTGGGAGCTTGAATCAGAAATGCAAAGAAAATATCCACACCTGTTCCAGTAGACCTCGAGGACGAGTTCTAAAACAAGGTGGGGAGGATATAACGACCCTCCAAAATATTTTTCGACACCCCTAATATATTTAAAATATCCCTATATATCTTAAATTACACCCCGTATACGAAAATAGGCCCCAAAATACCTTACATAATTAAAAATTAAATAAAAACAAGAAAATGGGGTCGCTCGCGGGGCGCGAAGACCCCCTTGTATTCCTACGCGGGGCGTGACAGCTCAGAGTCAGGGCGAGCCCCTGAGCCGTCACGTGGCACCACTCGTGTCAAGCCTAGTGGCGAGTCAGCCAAGCTAGGGCCTACCCTAGCTGGCCTCGCGGGCCTACCCTAGCTGGCCTCGCGGGCCGCGAAGGCCCTGGAGGAGGTTTACGTGGGGCGCGACGGAAGGCGAGGAGACACTATAAATTGAGGCCTTCAGCCTCAGTTTCAAACCGTTCATTTCTCGTTCTCTCTCTCTCGAATTTCTATATAGTCAAAGTGCTTTTCGGGCATAATACCCCCTAAATAACGAAGTTCTGCCCCGTTGTAAGTATCATAACCCCGGTTACGTATTAGATACGCTGCCCGATTGATCCAGGGTTCCGTAACGGCTGTCGTGGTTCTGCCCGACGTAGTCGTTGGAATGTCGTCTCCGGGAGAGTATTACTAATGTAAATATTGGGTTATTATACTAATGCGTGTGCATTTGTGTATTTAATAGATAATCACCAGGAAACCTTAAAGGAAAATCTAAGATAGCAATGTGAGTAATCTCCTTTTTGTGTAAACTATTTTACAAAACCTCAATGCTTTATATTATATTGCCAGTGATTAAGTATTTGTAATTCTACAATTATTGTCGGTATGTTGGGGTTTTGTATACGAAATTTGTTACTACACTGTGAGTAGTAACATAACCACAAGTCGGGTTGACAATACCATGGGTGGTAATTAAAGTAAGAATTGGAAACAAATATAATTGCGAGATCGCCCTCAATACTGCGAATGATAAAAATCTGTCTTGATTAAATTGGGATTCACTCACCAGTATTTCCCACTGACAAAATGTTTTTAAACGCGTTTCAGGTAACAAAATGTGAAAGCGAAAATAGAAGCCAGCTGGACAGCACTGAAGGCTTGGAAAAGTGGCTATAAAAGTTACCTAAATAAAAAGAATATGTTTTATTCAATAAAATTGGGTTTATCCCTATGAAAATGTGTGTATTGAAAAGTTGGGTCTTATCCCAATATGGGAAATATTATAAAATTGTGGTATTTACTCTGATAAAATATTTCCTAACTACGGTCCTGATGAAATTTCCGCTGCCAAATGATGACAAACACCGATACCATCGAAACTGGTCTCACGGCCGCCCGTTCCCAGGATAGATAGGGGCGGGGGTTGCGACAGTTAGAATGATATTGTATGAGAATTCGACCAAAGGTAAGTGCGCGTCCCAATTACCACCGAATTCTATGACACACGAGCGAAGCATGTCTTTAAGGGTACGAATCGTTGTTTCAGTCTGATCGTCGGTTTAGGGATGGAAGGTGGTACTTAGATTAAGAGTAGTACCGAGAGCAGATTGAAACGTTTCCCAAAGGCATGAGGTAAACCGACCGTCGCGGTCAGAGATGATGTCACGAGGCGTCCCGTGTCAACATATAATTCCGTCGGTGTAGATCCGTGCTAATCGTTCTACCTTAAAGTCTTCTCGTATTGGCAGAAAATGGGCAGATTTAGTAAGATGATCAACGATAACCCAGATGCTATGGTGACCTGATGGCGTGCACAGAAGTTTCGTTATGAAGTCCATAGATATACTCTCCCATTTCCACAAAGGCATCTCGGGTTGCACGAGCAAGCCAGAGGGGCGTTGATTCTCAGCCTTAACTTTCGAACAAGTCAGGCACTTCGAAACATAGATAGCGATATCCCTCTTCATGCCTGGCCACCAGTACTATGACACCTGTGCCTCCACGGCCATCAAACAAATAGCAAACTAATGAAATATTATATTTCATACTTGGGATTTGTATAAATATGTGTATAATTTGCACATATCAATTCTTGTTCGATTTCGAGCTCTAAATCGCTTTCTGAAAGGTTATACGCGCACTGATGCGTAAATATAACCAGTTTAATGCAACAAACACTCCAGAATAGTGAAATAGGCTTAAAATACCTTAAATAACCTTTACATAACTTAGAAATAAGTTTTGGAGGGTTTGGTGGGCCGAAATCAAGTTTATTCGCTTACAGGGACTAAAATCGACAAACTGAGAAAGTATGCCGATTCGTACTGTAACGGACATTCCGGAACATGACCATCAGTTAAACATGCCCTAAATATCCTTTACATAGCTTAGAAATAGGCTTTGAGGGGTTCGGTGTGCTAAAATAAACTTTTTGGTCATTCAGGGTCTAAAAGCGTCAAAAAGTGCATAAGTTTGCATTTTCGCGCATAACTTACGTTCTGAATACATCCAGACATCCAAAAATTTATGTAAGCATTAAAATATTTTATTTTCGTGTTTGGAATGATAAAAATCCATTCGTTGCGTAATTTGGATCGTTTTTCGCGTCCGTTCATGTTTCGTCGTAATTAACCTAACAACGCAACCGTACGACCAAACGAACCGACATCCAAGATATTTTTGAGCATGTTTCAAGTTCCCTATACTTTAACTTCATTTTAGAGCCTTAAAATGGGGTTAACGGGGCTTAAACGTGCCAAAAATGCATCAAAATGCAAGTTTCTCAAGTGCAGGGGCTGTTCTGTTAATTTTTGAAAGTTGCTGGTCTGCAGACCACATACGGTCCGTAAGCAAGGGACCATACGGTCCGTAAGGCTTACCAGTAACAACAAAATTGCAGAAACATTGAATCTGGCCTGTTCCAGCTGTTTTGATGGTTTTAATCCCTTGTTTTCAATACCATTTGATGGTTTTCATGTTCCCATTGTATTCTAAACCTTGGGCCCAAGTGTATGGCCAAGATTGTGCCCTCTTTTGCAAGAAATGATCCTAATGGTTGTGGAAAAACTATAAATACCCATCACCTCATTCCATTTCCTGCACACTTGATCTGAATTACACTCTAAGTTGGAGCCTTTGCTTCATACCTGAGTGATTTGGATCAAGATCATCCTAGCTTGGACCCTTTGTAAGCTATTTTTATTCTTTTATCGCTTTTCGAGCACGAAAGTCAAACTATGTTTGACTTTCCGCATTGACCAGTTTATGGTCAACACGAAGTTCGTTTGAACTTCGCAACGTGAGCGTAATCACGATGGTTATAGTCCCTAGTGACTATACCTATTGGTTATATTTACGCATCAAAACGAAGTTCGCTTTCTTATTAGGTGTAGTGACGGGTCGTAGTTTCGGCCAAAATGCGTGTTCATGCGTATTTTCTAACCAAACTACTCTTGGGTATCAAAACCGTTTGTTTTGATATCCAACTTGTTTTCAAACCTTGTTAAACATGTTTTAAACATGTTTAGCTCGTCACTTTTAGATTAGTGCTTATGTAGAGTCGTAAGTCAAGCGGTCTAAACAACCGCTTAGACTTTCGAACTAGACCCGTTTGGTCGATCATTAGGATCCGACCAAACACATTAGGTGACCATAGTTGTATAGGGAATAACCTTCCGAGGTTATACCTTATGGTCCCCTTCGTTTAAGTAGTTATATGATAGGTAGTTTATATGCCTTAGGAAAATGACCAAAATGCCTTTTTTATGCATAATTGATATTTAAGCATATGTAACCCAAACTTTTGTCACTTAACTGATTATGCAACATAATTAAACATGTTTAGGCATATAATACTTGTCATAGGATTAGTTAGGCGTTCTGAACGCGTTTTACGCGAACGACGCGTTAAAGTAGCATAAGCTACCTATCCTTTGGCGACGACCACAACAAGAGCATAAATTTCAAAACCGCTTTGAAAACCAATCATCTGTTCTAGGATGATTTAATATATGGTTTTGAACCCTTCCAGTTTGATTTTTGGCCTTGTGCCTTCTAAGTTTTCAAAATCTCGTCAAGGTTTTGGGTTATAAATAATGTGAACACGTGCAAACTGGAAGAGTGAATACCTGTACTCTGAGTTTTCTGTCTAAGGCTAGAGTGTTCGTACAAATCCGCAGTATCGGACCAGTCACTCTTACCTGGGAACTCTTGGGGTGAGTGTTCACTTATAGGCAAGCATGTCTTCAGCGATACATTATTATGACCCGCTTGCTTTGATTTGTCACCGTCTCATTTGTTTGCCTTAGGTAACAAACAAATGATCGCAATTTTTATGCATTGCCATTCTGTTTTGTTTATCCGGTAACATTTCACTTGTTTCTTCCTATGCTTTTCATTCCTTCTAGAATGTCTCTTCTTCACAACGACGCTCAAATGTCCGAGCAGACCGCCAAATTTGCCCAGCGAATAGGCGAAGTAGTCCTGAAGACTGTTGAATTAGCTACTGCCATGTATCATCTCCAGGATGAAACCACTCAAGAGTCACTGAAGGAAGCAGAAGTCAAGCCTGCACCAAAATCAAGGAAGCGTAAGGCTTCAAGGAAACCCGCAGTAGTTACACCTAATCAAGCGGGACCTAGCCAAGTGGCAGCGCCACCAGCTAGGAAGCCGTACTTAGGAGCTGCCCCATGGTGCAAACGATGCAACCGTCATCATTCAAACCTCATACCCTGCTTCAAATGTACCTACTGTGGATGGTGGGGACATTTGGTTAACATATGCCGCTTTGCTATCCAAAACAAAGCTGGTATAAACCTTGCTGCTAGCCAACTCCAAGTCAACCCTACTCAAGCTCGTTTTCCGTCTGGTACTTGCTACAACTGTGGCGAGACGAGACATTTCAGGAACAAATGCCCGAAGATTGTCAATGCAAATCCAACCCTTGGATGAGCATTTGGCTGATTGGAAGAAGCTGCTGCTTTAAATAATTTGTATATGTTGCTTTTGTTTCTTTTGTTGAACTCGGAAACAATGTGTTCAGTTTATAAATAAATTGTTGTTTACAATTCTGATGTACGAGCGTAGTTACATATTGTGTATGGCATTTCCCTATGATGCCTACATCAAGGAACTATGTTCTTTACAAATTACTCTTGTGATTCTCCCTTTCAAGTGATCGCTCATGATTTCCTCGAAAAATTTTAAGTACTCGTTTCATTCTAGGAGACGAAGTACAAGAAATAAAAGGAAATTATGAGTAATCGTGCTTTTTGCACATCTGTGCCTTTGAATCCTTGGTTAGATGGCTGAGGGTATATTCAATCTCGTACCCATATCATTTCATTCTGGTTTCGTAACAATATACATAGTATAAGTATTTCAAAAACAACCTTTATGATTTCAAAATATTTTATATAGTTTGAAAACAATTTTTTAAATGCATTGTCTATGTTTTCAAAAACAACCTCCATGATTTCAAAAGCATTGCCTATGTTTTCAAAAACAACCTCCATAATTTCAAAAGCATTGTCTATATTTTCAAAAACAACCTTCATGATTTCAGAACATTTCATATAGTTTGAAAACAATCTTAAGTAATATATCAAGTGCATGATTTCAAAAGCATCATTCATATTTTTAAAAACCTTATACATAATTTCAAAAATTTCATCTAGCATGATTTTAAAACATTTTTTTTTCTAATACACCTACTTATGATTTCAAAAGTATTATGTAAGATTTCAAAAACATTAAACACATCTTTAAAAGAAAGCATAGTTTTCAAAAACATTTTTCTTCATACATTAACTTAACCTTCAAATTCTGCTTCATATGTCGCCTTGACATATCTAGCATCTCAACGTCATAAGCATTTTACTTCATGTTTTGACTTAAGCACATCCAGTGCAAGGTTTCAAAACATCTTCAACTTCTAAAATCCATATGGGATCTTTTTATCTCTATAATTAGATCCTTGTGGATAATTATCATTTAAATCAGAGTCCTTGATTGGATTCCTTGTGTACCTTAATTCGAACATTTCGGTTCCTTATAATCGAAATCGAATTTTCTCTTTAAAAGATCTTCTATCTTCATAGTTAGATTCTTGCTAATGTTTAAAGTACCAAATGAAATCCACGGAATGGATTCCTAGTGTGCTTTAAATACATGTACGCAGTTAACAAAACAAATTAACAAATTAAAGATCTAGATAAACAATTATGTGATTAGGTGTTTATGCATTATGTGTTTTCTTTTATGCATTTTTGTGTTTTTGTATACTCTGGATATTCGTTATCCAAATCCTCGTAGAATCTTTCATATCTTCATATGAGGGATTCGTAGAAGGATATTCAAAAAGGTACTACCTTAAATCCTTATTGGGCTTCTACGTCATAGTCAAGACCCTTGGATTATATAGTACCACTCCATGATTCCTAAGAGACCCTTTTAGTGGTCTAGTAAAAAAGATTGATTCAGAATCTGGTTAAGAATGACATGTGGTGATATAGCTGAACAGACTCCTTGGTAGTCTATTTAAATCATTTATTGATTTAATTAAAAAGGAGCCTATGGTGGTCTAGTCACAATCATCACAGGCTCGTTCATTGTTTTCTTCCCCTACACATTATAAGATGCACTACGTGACTGTGCAAAGAATTACGTAATTATGGATGCATACATAATTACGAAGTTCGGTGCACGGAAACCACGGTAAGACTTATTATGTGTAAGAACCGATAGTGACAACCATAACAAAATGTGAACAATGTAATAGAGGTACGATGGACGCACCAATAACGCTTTATATACTTGTATATAAGTTTCCCTCTCACATTGCAAGCATGATGTTATTGTAAAGTTACTAGAAGTTCAGGACTCTAACTAGTATTGTTTGATCTTTTCAACTTCATGTTTCAAACTCTCACAAGTTTCCTCTAAATAAATTTCGGGACGAAATTTCCTAAAGTAGGGGAGACTGTGACACCTGTGCCTCCACGACCATCAAACAAATACCAAACTAATGAAATATTATATTTCATACTTGGGATTTGTATAAATATGTGTATCATTTGCACATATCAATTCTTGTTCGATTTCGGGCTCTAAATCGCTTTTTGGAAGGTTATACGCGCACTAATGCGTAAATATAACCAGTTTAATGCAACAAACACTCCGGAATAGTGACATAGGCTTAACATACATTAAATAACCTTTACATAACTTAGAAATAAGTTTTGGAGGGTTTGGTGTGCCGAAATCAAGTTTATTCGCTTACAGGGACTAAAATCGACAAACTGCGAAAGTATGCCGATTCGTACTGTAACGGACATTCCGGAACATGACCATAAGTTAAACATTCCCTAAATATCCTTTACATAGCTTAGAAATAGGCTTTGAGGGGTTCGGTGTGCTAAAATATACTTTTTGGTCATTCAGGGACTAAAAGCGTCAAAAAGTGCATAAGTTTGCATTTTCGCACATAACTTACGTTCTGAATACATCCGGACATCCAAAAATTTATGTAAGTATTAAAATATTTTATTTTAGTGTTTGGCATGATAAAAATTTATTCGTTGCGTAATTTGGATCGTTTTTCGCGTCCGTTCGTGTTTCGTCGTAATTAACCGAACAACGCAACCGTACGACCAAACGAACCGACATCCAAGATATTTTTGAGCAATTTTCAAGTTCCCTATACTTTAACTTCATTTTAGAGCCTTAAAATGGGGTTAACGGGGCTTAAACGTGCCAAAAATGCATCAAAATGCAAGTTTCTCAAGTGCAGGGGCTGTTCTGTCAATTTTTGAAAGTTGCTGGTCTGCAGACCACATACGGTCCGTAAGCAAGGGTCCATACAGTCCGTAAGGCTTACCAGTAACAGCAAAATTGCAGAAACATTGAATCTGGCCTGTTCCAGCTGTTTTGATGGTCTTAATCCCTTGTTTTCAATACCATTTGATGGTTTTCATGTTCCCATTGTATTCTAAACCTTGGGCCCAAGTGTATGGCCAAGATTGTGCCCTCTTTTGCAAGAAATGATCCTAATTGTTGTGGAAAAACTATAAATACCCATCACCTCATTCCATTTCCTGCACACTTGATCTGAATTACACTCTAAGTTGGAGCCTTTGCTTCATACCTGAGTGATTTGGATCAAGATCATCCTAGCTTGGACCCTTTGTAAGCTTCTTTCATTCTTTTATCGCTTTTCGAGCACGAAAGTCAAACTATGTTTGACTTTCCGCATTGACCAGTTTATGGTCAACACGAAGTTCGTTTGAACTTCGCACCGTGAGCGTAATCACGATGGTTATAGTCCCTAGTGACTATACCTACTGGTTACCACGTTGATTAGGTGTAGTGACTGGTCATAGTTTCGGCCAAAATGCGTGTTCATGTGTATTTTGTAACCAAACTACTCTTGGGTATCAAAACCGTTTGTTTTGATATCCAACTTGTTTTCAAACCTTGTTAAACATGTTTTAAACATGTTTAGCTCGTCACTTTTAGATTAGTGCTTATGTAGAGTCGTAAGTCAAGCGGTCTAAACAACCGCTTAGACTTTCGAACTAGACCCGTTTGGTCGATCATTAGGATCCGACCAAACACATTAGGTGACCATAGTTGTATAGGGAATAACCTTCCGAGGTTATACCTTATGGTCCCCTTCGTTTAAGTAGTTATATGATAGGTAGTTTATATGCCTTAGGAAAATGACCAAAATGCCCTTTTTATGCATAAATGATATTTAAGCATATGTAACCCAAACTTTTGTTACTTAACTGATTATGCTACATAATTAAACATGTTTAGGCATATAATACTTGTCATAGGACTAGTTAGGCGTTCCGAACGCATTTTACGCGAACGACGCGTTAAAGTAGCATAAGCTACCTAAACGGGTCGTAATGGGTCGTAAGCACTTAGGTTAGGTTTCATTTTAGTATGTAGGCTTTGTTAAACCATATCATATGAGTTCCAATACTCATTTGGTTTACGAAACCTCATACTATCTGATCTTCCGATTTAGGTCTGTTTATTAACTTAGTTACCTATATTAGGTGCCGTTTGATTTCCGTGATCCCTCTAGCTTTGCTTGGTTGTTAGTCAAGACTTCTAAGCATCCTCAAGTGAGTACATAGACCCCTCTTTTACTGTTTTCCAAACGTTTTGGGGTGAAACACATGTGCCTACTTGTTACTTTCATGCTTTCCATGTTTTCATATCATATACTTGCTATGTTCATTAGTACACTATTAGTACATGATTTCATTATGTTTTGCTATGTATGTTTACTTAACATGCTAGCACATTGTTTTACATTACATTTCTTTTGCTATGTATGTTTACTTAACATGCTAGCACATTGTTTTACATGACTTTTCTGCTTTGTATGTTAACTTAGCATACTTAGTACATTGTTTTACATTACATCTCTGTTGCATATGTTCTCATAGCATATAGACACATTGTTTTATATCTCTACCTTGTATGTTCACTTAGCATACTAGGTACATTATTTTCATAAAATATGCTTACATTTGGTATATCATTTGGTTTGTTTAATGGGACTAAATTACATTCATTAACACCGATCATGCCGCTCGGTAGTAGGCAGTGGTACCATAGGACTTGACAAATCCCGTTCCTAAAATCCTAGGTTTGTTTGGATGGATGGAATGACCGAATCCGAAAACATTTCTTTTTGATAACTTTTACTCTAAGGTTATCCTGCTGTCTCAAGGCTTGAATGTAGGCGTTTAACATAACCGCATAGATGTTGTATCAGTAAAGCATGCATTATTCTACAAAGCATAACTTTTTATTTATTCAAATACTTTGTTTTGTACATTTTTACTTGTGGTTTAAGTAGTCTCATTTTACTTACCATACATAACTTTTGTTTACACATTACATGATTTACATTTGATGGTTTTCACACAAACATTTGACATTTGACTATACATAAACATTTTTACATTGGTGGTTGGTTTGGTTTAAGTGATTTAAATAACGAGGCGTGTGTAATAAGATAAAAGCATGGTGGATACGCCGCTGGTACTTCCTATATATAAGTGCTTTTATAGTATTACATATCGTAGCGTTATTTAAACCATTTTAATATTTGACATATTACATTTTACACAAATGACATGTTTTCACTAAACAATTGTTTTACAAAACAACTCATTTTATACAAACTCATTTTTACTTGGTTATTCATTTAACCTTACATTACTCTTTTACATATCATCTACTTTATCATCGCTTTTCAAATGATTTATAAAAAACAAAACATTTTACAAGGATCATGACTGACTTTTGTTAAACAACTTTTTCTAAACTTATAAGTCATGAATCCTATTTTCACAAAACCTATGTATCTCACAGGCATTTTTATGCTGACGTACCTATTTTCACATGTGTTTCAGGAAATGATGCATAGGATTGATCAAGATACACGTAGGCAGACTAGGGCCTTAGTGACATTAAAAGATGCAAGACTAGTTAATTATGTTGTGTTTCTTTGTTTTTAAGACATTGTAACTCTTTTAATCAATAAAACAAAATTTCAAATTTCCATGTGTTATGAAACAATGATTCTGTTACAACACTCCCCGACGATTTTGCCACGTTTTGTTGTTTTACGTGGTCGGGGTGTGACAAGTACTTGTAGCGAAGGTCCTGGTACATCTTATCTGCACCGGGGTGAATAAAATATCGAGATTTGTGGGTTTCATCTAGTAGAATCTGTCATAGGTTGGTGCGTTTGGGAATCCAAATCTGGTCGAGATAATGAAATATACCATTCGATTTATTCACTAGTTGTTCGCCATTATTGATAATCCTTTCCTTCTTCAAAGTGTGTTCGCTGAAACAAGCATGTTGCGCGTCATGGATAAGAGCTTCGAGATTGTGTTGGGCTTGAGTATTACGAGTTTGAAAGGCAGTCTCTTGTTCAGTTCCCCAAACAAAAGGGTTGTCTTTATACGCAAGAGAAGTAAGCGGTACAGCGATTTTAGAGAATCCTTCGATAAATCGACGATAGTATCCCGCTAGTACGAGAAAAGAACGGACTTCAGACGGGTTCTTCGGTGTAATCCAACTCTCGACTGCTTCAATCTTTGCGGGATCGACGTGAATACCTTGACTATTGACAATATGACCGAGGAATTGAACCTTCTCAAGCCAAAATTCGCACTTGGAGAACTTGGCATAAAGACGGTTTCCCTAGAGTAGTTCAAGAACCAAACTGAGATGTTGCGCGTGTTCGGCTTTTGACTTGGAATAGATCAGGATATCATCAATAAACACGATGATGAAGAGGTTGAGAAAGGGTTTACACACGCGATTCATTAGATCCTTAAAAACTGCGGGGGCATTAGTTAAACCAAAGGGCATGACAACAAACTCGTAGTGACCGTACCGGGTTCGAAAAGCAGTTTTAGGTATATCTTTCTCCTGGATTCGTAACTGGTGATAGCCTGAGCGTAAATCAATCTTTGAGAAACACGTAGCACCCTGTAACTGATCAAACAAATCATCGATTTGTGGAAAGGGATAGCGATTCTTGATAGTTAGCTTGTTCAAATCCCTGTAGTCGATGCACATCCGGAACGATCTGTCCTTCTTTTCGACAAAAAGGACAGGCGCGCCCCAATGAGGGGTGCTAGGGCGAATGAAGCCTTTATCAAGCAATTCCTGGAGTTGACTTGAGAGTTCGTGTATTTCAGATGGAGCGAGACGGTAAGGCACTCTAGCAACAGGATTTGCTCCAGGAATGAGGTCAATTCAAAAATCAATATCATGAGATGGCGGTAAGCCTGGTAATTCTTCAGGGAAGACGTTAGGAAAATCACGAACCACCGGCACCTTTTCCAATGCCTTCTCTTTCTTTTCCTTCTCTGCTGCTACGATGTGTGCCAAGAAAGCTTTGTATTCCTTGCGGAGGTACTTGCTAGCTTGGACACACGACATGAGTTTGAGATCCTTCGAGGGAGTTTCGCCGTATACACAGAGTTGATTTTCACGACTTCGGCACGATTTTCATTTTATCAAAACAAACGAATCATTTTATCAAAACAAACGAATCATACACAGAGCTTTGTATTCCTTGCGTAGGTACTTGCTAGCTTGGACAAACGAATCATTTTATCAAAACAAACTACTTCGGCACGATTTTCACGAAGAAAATCCAAGCCTACTATGACGTCAAAACTACCAAGCTACATTGGGATAAGATCAATCGGGAAGACGTGATTGTTGAGCTCAAGAGTACAATCACGTAGAACAGAACTAACAGTGACGGTTCTTCCAGTGGCAATCTCTACGTCGAACGTTGTAGGGAGGTTAGCGCGTTTACGTTTTAGGAGCTTCTCGAATTCAAACGATACAAAACAGTTATCGGCTCCAGTATCAAGTAAACACGTAGCATATATACCGTTGACAAGGAACGTACCATTAACCACATTGTTGTCTGCTTGTGCCTGGCGGGCGTTGATGTTTAATGCACGTCCGCGGGCTGCTGGCTGTTGCTGCTGCTGCTGAGGTTGCTTCTGCTGCTGGTGTTGTTGTGCTGGTTGCTGCTGCGGCTCTTGGTTCATCACTCTATTTGGGCAGGCATTTGCAAAGTGGTTAGGATCACCACATGCATAGTAGGCTCTTGCGTGAGTAGCGGGAGCAGGAGCTGCTTGTTAGCCCTGTGGAGCAGGAAGAGGAGCTGGCAGTGCAGGAGCTTGAACTTAACCTTGAGCTTGGCGGGGACCGGTACGGCAGTTAGCAGTGAAGTGGCCATACAGGTTGTAGTGAACACAAAATCGACAAGTGATCCCAATGGGATGATGATAAGTACAGGTAGGGCACAACGGGTGGGGACCAGTATATGCACGCTTGGCCGGTGGTGCATTGGTCACTGGTGCTGCTACCTGCCGGTTCTGGTTTTGAGGTGGGGCAGGGGTAGCATTGAGTGGAGCGGCGGTGACAGCATAATTCGTGTTGTTGTTGTTGGTTTTCTTTCGCTTGCGGCGAGTAGTCTTGGAGGCTTGTGGTGTGGCGGCTTCAGCGGTGGGAGTAGCGGTAGCTTGATGAAGACTTTTGGTGGTTTTATCAAAGTAACAAACCCGAACTCGCTTGTCATTAATCTCAGCAGCGAGCAGGAATGTTTCTTCAATAGTTTTCGTCTTCCCAGCTTGCACGAAATCAGCAACACAATCTGGTAAAGCACGGGCGTATTTCTTGATGATGATATCGGGAGTGGAGACTTGGCCAGGACAGATTATGCTAAGCTACTTAAAGCGAGCAGTTAGACCAGGGTTGTCGCCACCCTCTTGCTTGATGTGCCAAAACTCGTCCTCCAGGTTCTGAAGCTCATGGGGAGGGCAGAATTCCTTCATCATGATCTCCTTCAACTCTTCCCAAGTAAGCCCATAGGCTGCATCATTTCCGCGCTTGTTTCTCTCGGCAGTCCACCAGTCCAGAGCCCTGGACTGGAAAATGCCAGTGGCATTAATAGTGCGAAGATTATCAGGACAACCGCTTTGGCGCAGAGTGACTTCAGTTGAATCAAACCATTGAAACATGGCAGTAGGCCCGTCTTCTCCGGTGAATTCTTTGGGGCCGCAGGCCTTAAACTGCTTGAAGCTAAAAGTGGCTTTAGGCAAGTCAGTCCTTGATTCCTCAGAGGACTTACTAGCGTTTTCGTTAAGTTCACTGACAATTTGCGGAATGACCTTAGCCATTTGCTTAGCAACTAGCGATGCGATACGTTTGTCAGCGTGATTTCGTCGAGCAGATCGGGAAGCATGGGATGACGACATTGTCTGCAACAGACATCGCCATAGGCCTCGGACGCTATATATTCGAATCTCACCTCCCAACATATTACTACTAAAGCTCAAGAACACATCGTCATATAATCACCTAGGCACATAAGTCACTTAAACACGTAAA
Organism: Helianthus tuberosus; assembly: GCA_030545235.1. NCBI lineage: Eukaryota > Viridiplantae > Streptophyta > Magnoliopsida > Asterales > Asteraceae > Helianthus > Helianthus tuberosus. The sequence goes on along the minus strand of JARYGA010019717.1, from coordinate 25,736 downwards.
CACAGGAACATGTAATCACATAAGCACATAGCACGTCAAAACCACACTTTATACTATATTTTGCACGTATTCACCTATCTTTCATAGCTGCGTAAGCAATTCGAGAGTTGCGAGTGCGAGTAGCGATAGCGAGTAGTATATCAGCGAGTAGTGTTGCGAGTAGCTGGTAGTATGTCTACGATTTGTTAGTGTTTTGAGATGTGAATAGCTGTGCATGTCGTGCACGTTTATCAAAGCGATGAGTGAAAAGCGAGTAAATTACAAAAACCGAAACACATAAAACCACATAAAACACATAAAATCCATAATTCACAGAGTCAGCGGTTGCGATCTAAGAATCGAAACACATAAAAGCGAATAAGCGTAAAATCAGTGAAAATTAGAATGTCTCGGGTGTGCTAGACTTTGACTACCCAAAGTGATTCGACTATTCTCAAGGACTTCGAGTACACGTGTTGGCTTAACAGACTGTGCTCTCGCCTCAATCCAGGCGATCGGCACGCATCCTATTGGCCGTTACGTGACCTTAGTCTTTGGAACCCATCGAGACTTTGGTGAGAGCTTTGTAAAACCAAAATGTAGGGTGGAATAAGTCGTTAAGATACGGGTTTCACCCCTAACTTAACAACTTTATCTTGTTTGTGTGATAAAAGATAGATAGGGAGAATCATGTCGAGGTATGGTTTTCACACCTGACTCAACATAATTTCCCGTGTTTTTAGTAAAAATGTGTGTCGAGCGAGCGATCCTATCGAGAGTTTGCGGTTTTCACACCTAATCTCGACCAAATCACCTGCTTACGCGAGCATTCTTGAAAATCGTGTGTGTTGTCGGCCTTAGGAAAGGCTGACCTTGCGCGAAGCGGTAATATGTGATGTTCGCGCAAGAGTGCAGTTTATAGCGAATTCGAGCGAGAGTATCGAGTAAGCTCGTACAAAACCCCTACTGGATTTGCACAAGTCGGTCTGTTGATACTTAGACTATAGACTAGGTCAGTTCTAAGACATCGACCCGGACTAGGTCGAGTCTTGCCTAATTCCCTATAGTTATGGCTCTGATACCAATCTGTCACACCCCAACTGATGGCGGAAACATCAGGGCGCGACACTGAGCGAAACAGATTGTCCAAGAGAAATCCATAACAACTAATTTTACCAAATATTTAAAGTTACGTCCCATACCATAACATACTTAGCAAATCAGCTAATACAGACAGAGTATCTCAAAGACAATAAACAGTTTTGACAACTCATAAATTAATTATTTGTTTCTAGACTCTCCTAAGCTTGATTCCAAAACATCCAGCAATCCTAGCATCTTAAACACCTGTCACATACATTAAAATAAAAGTCAATACACATAGTGTAAAGGTGAGCATACAAGTTTTAATAGTATAATAGTAGCGAAAGCGATTTACGCATAACCAGCATGTAACATGTATAATGTGAAGCAAGTAGGTTATCGACAATGAAATATGCACAGACGTGACTTCGACTTGTAGAGTGCGCAACACATATCACCACTGTGACATATGAAGAAATACCCTTAGCAACCCCCGTCCACGACAGGTGCTGAGTCCAAACTATAGTACTATCGTTGCTAAGGTGTCATGCAACAATCACTGTGTAAACATAACATACAAGAATTCATCGAATAAAATGTATAACATGCAGAGCGGATAGCGTATAAAAGTGGTTGCGTTGTGTGATCGATGTGATTTGATATAGGTAACATATGTAACACCCAAAAGTGCTTAAAGCAAAAAGGGATCGAGTATACTCACAAATTGTGTTTAGTAAATAAACACTCTCTTGGATTGAAGGGAGTGCTGAGATATTAGCCTGAACACAGTACGATAGTATAAGCATTGAACGGTGCATAAAACATGGCAAGTGAATTGTGGGACGGAATGTCATCCGATCGGATGACCTTCCGGACGGATGGTCATCCGGACTGATGGCCATTCGCTCGGAGGGTGGTCCGTTTGGGATGGTTGTGTTTGTGTATGATGGAACTTTGAAGTTTTTGTTGTAGCATTTCAAAAGTCAAGAAGTGTTCCTATCATTCAGGTCATCCGGACGGATGGCCGTTCGGTCAGATAGTTCCTAGTTTGGAACTGATCCTTTTGAAAATTTGTTTAAGTGTTGAAGATCATATGTCATCCGTATGGATCGTCGTTTGACCAGATGGCTATCCGATCAGACGGCAATCCATTCAGTGATTTGACCGTTTTAAAATATGATAAATTTTGCTAAGTTAAAACTTTTGCGTTTAAACCGAGACGGTATAACTTCGTGTCAAACAACGGAAACCCCATCAAGTCCAAGTCATCCGATCGGATGGGAATCACCCTGTCTGATCAGTCAACAGTTCCTGACGGTTTTTCATGTTCAACCCATTAAGTCGGTTGTCTCTTTGATAGAAACCCATTCTCAGACCGACATTCCACTAGTGAATGAGTAGGAGGCCTGAATGAGCTCATATTCTATCAGTTTTATGTGAAAAGCTGAGAATGTTGAAGAAAAGTGGAAATCGGTTGGAAAATGTTTAGATTATTACAAAATCAGTGTTTAAACATGTTGAAATCTCTTAGATCTGAGTTGTTCTTGGTGGAATGAGGTCACACTTTGAAGTTCATGAGAACCCATGATGACATCATCCTAGAACAGCCCAAATCAGCCGATTTCATGGTGAAAAGTTAGGAGTTATTGGTGAAAATGATGAAGAAGTATGCGTAGATCAAAGAAGTACAAGATTTGGGTTGAAAACTTACAAGAATCGCGAGGAATCGAGAGAAAATAGAGCTGGAACGTGCTGGTCGGAGAAGGAGCTGTCACATCAATGATTGTTGATGTGACAGGTGCTATTTATAGGCAAAGAGAGGAGAAAAGGCGGTGTAGTGGTGCGATCGGAGGGCAGTCCGATCGGATGGCCATCCGATCGGATGGTCATCCAGACGGATGACCATTCGATCGAATGGTCATTCGATCGGATGGGTTAAGCGGGTTTGTTTTTTACTTTTCATTTCGTTCGTTGAGTGTTACGATGCGTTGCAAGTAAGTGGTGCGATAGTATTACCCATTAATTTCACAAATAACCTAACTAACAGTCATAACCCTAAACAAACCCATTCTATTGCGATGAGATTGCGTTGTGATAGAGTTGCGATTGCGTTTGCGATTAACATCCCAAAACAAATGTAAACATGCACAAGTAACACACACTACAAAAAAAAAAAGCCATCTAGTGGCACACATTTTTAATGGCATTTAGGTTTTGTGCCACTAATTTTTGTTTTTAATGGCACTTTAGGTATTTAACACATACGTTTAGTGGCATTTAACTTTTATGTCACTAATCAAGGCTTTTAGTGGCAGTTTGCATTTGCCACCAAAATTTTCTATATATTTTAATGGCACTTTTTTGCCTGTGCCACAAAATTTTTGAACAACTCGTATAAAATTTTCACCATTTCCCACTTTGAAACCTAAAAATTTCGAAAGAAATTTCTTCAACTCTTTCACCAAAAATCAATTTCCCTCCCCCAAATCAAGGTAAGTAATGGGTCAACATTTCCATCTCTATTTTATAATTGTATAAATGCTTGTGATATTATGTAGGTAGGAATATTTGATGCCACAAACAGCACTAGTGAGCGAAGGAATATGCTTATAAAATTGGCTAAAGGCAAATGCAAGGTAAGGCTTTTTTGGTTAAGATGAATATCAATTTTTTTGTTATTTAAAAATATGAATGTTCTAAGTTGTTAATATTGGTTGCTGTTCAATGAACACTACAGATCACATTTTTGGAAACATTTTGTAATGACAGCCAAATAACTGAAAGAAATATCCGACTCAATATTCAACAGAGTCCTGATTATGCTGACGAGTATGCTTACTTTATAAAACCATAATAATTTTCAATTGAACGTTGATAACATTGAACGTGTCAGGACGGGTAACCCTAAAACTAGAACGGGTGAAGGCGATTGACAAGTTCTCCTTTCTTCGTCTTCTTCAGCCAAGCTCAGAGAACAAGTTAGGAAGGCTTTTCATGTTCAGGAGGAGCTTCTCGTCAAAATTAAACTAACTCAGGTTAGTTTTGACATATTTTTCATCTGTAAAATTGACTGACATTAGGCGAATTTTGTATATAGGATTTGTGAATGAAATTTGAATTTTGAGCCTAGGTATAGTATCATTTTATTTGTTATGTTTGATTCATGTATTTCATGTATCTATGCTTGAATTTAACCCATTTATCTATAAATGGGGTTAGGTTTGCTTTTGTTTTTTTCTCAGACGTGCTGGTGGCAGGTGATGATGGTTGTTGCGTTGGAGATGTTATTCATTTCAACGAATACTGCATTTTCCAATGTTATTCTCATCGTGGCAATTTAACCCATTTATCTATAAATGGGGTTAGGTTTGCTTTTGTTTTTTTCTCAGACGTGCTGGTGGCGGGTGATGATGGTTGTTGCGTTGGAGATGTTATTCATTTCAACGAATACTGCATTTTTCAATGTTATTCTCATCGTTTTCGTGTGATTTTACAGAGTTTGTTCGCAGAGCGATGCGTTGTTTCTCCTGCTGTTTCAGAATCAGAGATGATAATCACACTCAGGTTAATCACTTCTCTCAACCTATCACTGCAATTTGTAAGGTTAGGGTTTCAAAATCGAGGTGATAGATTTGAATATTGGAATTAGAATTTGTTTTGATGTTGATGTACATTTAGAATTTGTTTTATGCTTACTTGCTAAGTGAAATTAGGTCAGGTGCGAGATGTTTTTTCCTTGTATGTGCTTTTGTCTTGCTATGTTATTTCGCTTTGGTTTGATTACTTTTAGTCTGTTTAAAACACGGGAAACCATTTTTTAAGGTATATGTTCTTTGAATACAGGTTAAGTCTTTGATTAACAATGCTAAAGCGGGCGTTCCATTGAATGTGTCTGGAGCAAGTAACAGCCTAAAGGCGACATCTGGCAATGCAATACCTTCCATGTTCCCAGCTGGCAGTGCACCTCCACTATCACCAAGAAGTTCATCTGGTTCTCCTCGTATTTCAAAACAAAGGGCGGGCCCGTCGGTTTTAGCTTCTCCTTTGAGTTTGGTTAGCGAGCCAACAAAAGAGTTAATACCACAGGTTTGACAACAAAACTCAACTCATTCAAAAGTGTTAGGTGTTATTTGTTTTTCTTAGAAATCAAGGAGTGGAATGTGGAGCTCCAAGAAAGAACTAGCATGTTCAGGAAGCAAGCTACTGCAATAGTTGAGTGGGATATGATCACGTTTGAAAGTGCCGCGGTTTGAGTGTAAGCTTCTTCACGGTTTGAGATAACTTAAAATAATTGTACTTTCTCCGGCCGTTACTTAGTCTTACACGCCATGGGATTTGTTGAATGCAGTGAACTTGGAAACACAGGCTTGAGCAGTCAACTGATTTCACAGCTTGGTCAACTTTCTAATATGCAGTACTTGTAAGTTATACTTTTGGTACATGTAGAAACAAGTTTAGAATCACCCTAAACACACGGTGACACATAATTATTGTGTCAAATATGATTAAAAAATAAACAAATTATTTCAGTAATAATCTAATGTATTTAATAAACATGTTAACACTTTGGGCTTCCATCCATTTGAGATTATTGCTTATAATTTTTTTAATATATTGTACATAGGATGTGGGGGCTGTAAACAAGCCTAGCTGAGCCAGGATATGTTGTGCTCGAGCTCGACTCGGAGTTAAACTGCCGAGCTTGACTCGGCTCATTTATCTTCAGGTGTGTAATTTTTATAAATGTTTCCTTCTTTTAAATAAAATGTGATGCTTATATCATTAACATTTATATATGTATCCAGGTGCTTTTGATGGGTTTTTGGAGCTCTTAGTCGAGCCGGTAGAAGTCTTCCAGGGGCTGTTACGATGATGATCCCCGAAGCATGGAAAAATGACAAGAATAGGGATCTTCAAAGGAAGGCCTTATATAAATATTGCTCGGCTTTAATGCAGCCATGGGGTGGGCCCACTCTAGTTTAACGTGACGATTATTTAACTCGCATGAAGATTAATGAAAGAGATTCATGAACACAATGAAGTTTTGAGTTTTTATTCATACACTTGTTAGTTTATTTGTGTTATATGTTTGATCATTAGACTTAGATCGACACTTATTAGACATTTGGAGTCTTTGGAAGATTGGTTGAACTTTTAATTGAAGTGAGTATTTTATGATTTCTACACTTTACAATTTTGTTTTTATTTTTTAATGTAAATAAATGATAATTGTAATTAATTAAAATTAATATGATTAATGTCAATGGGATTTAATTAAATGTGATTTTTGTGGCAAAAAATATGTGCCACTAAAAGCTCAAAAGTTTGTACTGGCAGATAAAAAAGTGCCACTAAAAGACTAAAAACTTTGTGCGGCACATTGAAAAAGTGCCACTAAAAGGCTTTAGCGTCAGCGCTTCTAATGGCACTTTTTTTGTGTGCCACCCATTCTTACAAGGTTCTTTAGTGGCATTTTTTTGTTTTTCTGTGGCACTTTTTGCATGCCACTAGATGGCATTTTTTTTGTAGTGACATAATAGCACACACACGTAAAACAATATCCATAACCTGTAATTCGAGTTGAGATGCGATAGCGGTGAGATAGCGATAAGTCGATTAGCGATAAGCTGCGCTTATTAGCATTTACTCCACATAATACAACTAAAGTAACATAACCTAGAGTATTGATTACAAGTCAAGGAGTACAATCAATGATTAAGCAAAGAGTGACAGATCACATTTAGCAATCTTTTCGTCATTTGACTTTGACTTCAAAACGCGGGTTGTTACAATGCTTTCTACGATACGTGTTAACACACGTAATTCGTTTAACGATATCAGTCTTTTATCGCTTTATTTGGGGTAACGTGTTTTAGATGACAACCCTATGTGTTGTTTTCAACACTTTACATGCTAGACCGTTAATATACAGAATAACTTACCGGATTTTGCGATCAAGTCTCGAACCGAACACTTTACTCTTTAACCTTAAGCTCTGATATCAACTTGCCATACCCTTAGTAATTTTAACATTTCTATGTCATTAAAGTAAGCATCTAAAAAGAAATGCCACTTAACAAAACTTTACATTGAAAATATTTAGACATGTTTAAAACATAGATCAATTGCGGAAGCTTGGTTTAGTTGTGTGTTCGGTTCTTGTTCTTCGCTTGATCGTCATCCGAAAAGCCGATATCATTCACCTGTAATCAAAACCAACTCAAATGTTAGTTTTGATAATTATATAACATGTATTATCAAGTTCCTTGAACCAAATAACGAAACAAACAAAAATTTTCAGCTTTTACCCCTGTCGCGTGCCGCGACAGGGTTACCTCGTTCTGTCGCGTGCCGCGATGGTGGTCGCGTGCCGCGAGTTCGAATCCACTTGGCTGTCGCGCGACGCGACAAGCCTATTTCGACAGGAAGTTGTTTTGTTTAGAGCTGCAGATCACCAGCTCTATATACTCAAACTTTATATGCACAAAAATGTGCATAACTTTCACGTTTTTTATCCGTTTTAGGATCCGTTTCTTCCTACGTGATCGTAAATTGATTCTCCATAATATGGAGCTAAAATCCGACATCCAGATTAACAAAATTTTAAACTTTTAAGCCTTCGGCTTAAAATGTACTTACTAAATTTTTTGACCCATTCATATATTTATCAAACAAACATGTTTGTTTGATCCCAATTTCTCATGAACCTTATAATTTCAATGTTTTCTATCATACTAGGTTCAAATCCCAGGTTTATATATATTCTTAAACCCGTTTTTACTTAAATGCTTATTTTGACCCGTTAAGGGTATTTAACCATTTTTTTCCGCATAATTCATGCTTATTTACTTCTAGCATCTTATTTCCACATTATTTATCAATTAATCTTTCACCACAACTATAATTGTGTTGGATTTAATGTGGTGATCAATATATTCTGAGTTTTACCCCTCGGATTATCATTTTATGGCAAAACGCATTTTAAGGTGTTTGACTCACAAAAATCATACCTTTCGCTTTTATACTTATACTAAGTATTTACTTGATCAAATGACTTATTTCTAAACAACCCATAAGGGTCGTTTGCTTGATTTGTCGATCAAGGGCATTTTGGTCCATTTAAGCCTTTCCTTTACGATGAATGATTTTGAAAGGCATATTGACCCAAAATCTCACATATTAAACTATGATCTTGGTTGAAAATCATTATGTTTTCAAAACACAATGACTATAATTTAAATCATTCGGTTTACTGAGAAAGATAACTAAATGTCCATTTTTGACTTGTCTAGCTCTCATAGAACCTCAAGTTCTAAATGATGAGTTGACCTAATATGCATACCTGGCATCGGATCAATATATTGACTCGTTTTAATACCTTGCCTTAATAATCGCTAAGTAATAGCGATGCAAATATCCATTCGATATTGGCTCCTGTAATCATACAACTCGACAAAATCCTTAGTCGATATTGTCAAAGGGTGATATTTTCACCTTTTGACCCGTTTGGTCTAAATGACCGTGTATCTTTGCGAGATGGTACTTATTATCATCTCGTCTACATGACTCGCTCCAGTTTACACCGTATGGCCATTTTATTTATAAACTCTTTCTTAACTCTTTTGACCTGTTATGGCTTACGCCATAAAGTGTCATTTCAAAAACTAACGGTTATCGTCAACGTGTGATCGAATTACCGTTTTACCCTTATTATTTATGTTGGTTTACCCTATAAGGTAACCACTTGAAACTCATTATCTATTAGTCATTGGATGACCAATTAATCGTATTAGTTCTTTTTAACCATTAAACATGGTTTATTATCTTTCTCTTTTGTTCCAAACCGCACATGTCGTGTCGGAACATCATAATTCAAACAAAACTTTATATTATTCATAACCTATAAAACCAATAGGTATTAAATAAAAGGTGTAAGATTTACTTACCTTGCATCCAAATTAAGCTTTTTCTTCATACTTGATTCGTTTGACCCGCTTCATTCCCAAGCTTCCTCCTAGCTTGTCAAGCGTCAAACTATCATTGAAATTTGTAAGATGGTTAGATTAGTCATAATCATTTACGACTATTCCATCCTACGATTCTTTTGTCGAAATTATCATTCGATCATATAAAAGGTCAGTTTGACTTTTTTTTTAAAGTCAACTACCTATTAACATAATTAATTACACGAAGTAGCTCAACTACTCGTTTAATTACTTGGTCAATTATCCGGTAAGCATCATTCTTATGTTACCATTTTAATCACTTATTAACCAAGTTCTTGTCATCATAATTTACAGAATTAATACACAATGATATTAAACATCTTTGAACAAGAACATATCATAAATTTTCATCTTATCATACTAAACTCACTACTTAGCAAGTATGATTTATATACTTAAACACCTAATTTGTTCAAGTATCATCTTATAAATTTCAGATATGATGATTCTAATCATAATTATATCATCAATTTCATCATATGATTAAAACCCACTTATCCTAGTGTGGTAAATCATATAATCATTCAATTCATAGCATATATGTATAATTTTTCACTTACGGTTTTGTTCCAAGGCAAGTATACATCACTAATTTAATCATAACTTCAATAATTCATTCATAATTCGCGATTATGATGTTTACTCAAATTTCACAACTTCACAAATCATCAAAATTTGACATACCTTATGATCCCCTAGCTTGGGTGATCATTAATTCACATTCAATTGTGAATTTGGACTTAGTTTGAGCCTTCAATTTGATGATATTGTTGAAACTAGGTTTTTGGCTCCTAGGGAGCTCTTCTGGTCGAACAGAACACACACTCAGTGTGTGTTTTGTTTTGATTTCTCTATTTATAATTTAAGTTTACAATTATCCAGATTTGGCCCCTCATGTTTGGTTAGTTATTTAGTAGGCTACAACCTACTTATTTCTAACAATATTTCCACTCATTAACTAGGTTAAACATTCCTAGTTAATTTAGGGAATTCGGGGAATTCATGACTTAATTTATTTTAAGTCCCGTTAAATCGGGCCTTTTATAAACTTTATTTCCTCAAAAGCTTTCATTAAACTTTTTATTAAATACTAGGTTTAGTTATATAAATCCTAATATTTTCCGGGTTAATTTTACCACTAACGGAACTTTACCCGTCCTTTAGTATTAATGTCGTTTAATTACCAAACTCGTTTTCGGGGTGTTACATGTCTACCCCCTTAAAGAGGTTTCGTCCTCGAAACCTTTCTTACATAATTCATTGAGTTTTAAACTCAATGCATTTGAGCTGAGTAATCTTTTAAGCATTACTCATACTTTAACCAATTGTTAGTATTACCAGAAAAGTATGGTAATATCTTTTTGATTATAAAGCATATATGTATTTCATACGAACTAATGCAACTTGAAATAACGTAATCTCGTTATTTACACCAGTTTAGTTAACTTAGCGAAATCCATCGCTGTTAGACTATCGAATTCTTCATGAATCTGATATTTTAATCCGTTTGGATATTTTAGTGAAATCTTTCACTTTTGATAAACTAATTCTTTTGTTTTCGAATTTATTCATTCGGTTCAGTTATACGGAATCCACCGCTTATTAGAAAACCGAACTTCTTGATTTCTCGTTAGTGAGGCCTCACGGGCCGTCACTTTAATCTTGTACTATTTACTTTTGTTGTTTACTTGACTGAGTCGCCAAAAATTTGCCACTTAATCATACTAGTTTATAAATTATTCTATGCTAATTTCATAATGAATAGCTTATTTAAACAATTTCTAAATTTTGAAAGTTGACCTTAACCGGTCTCACTAACTAGACTTATTAGTCCAGTTACTTTATACATATCCCTCGGGCTACATTGTGATTATATTTCACATTACTTTTCTTAACCGTGATCACGTCACGTCATAGTTAAGTTTATATCAACTTTTTATTATCGAAACTATTCTTTTCAAATGTATCGTCTTGCACCCATCGGCGTCAAGACGTGTATGTTTTAATATTTACTATTTCGATTTCTATCAAAATATTCATATTTGTGAAAATGTTATTTCTTACTAAAACTGTATTTTAGTTTAACGTTTTCTCTTTAACTTATGTCAATTACTCATATCAAGAAATTGACAACTAAGAATTTTATTCTTTTCATTCTTATTGTACGCGGGGATTCTCAACCAGTTCCCTCACTTTACTCAAATCAACCATAGGTTGTTTCACTTCGCCTCGTGGGCTATTTCATGAGGCTTTCGCCTTATCAAGGCGAGTCCCTTATAGTTCGTTTCTTTGTATTCATGACCTGAAGGTCATTTTGGTCCCGTAGACCTTTACATTGTTTTTAACTCGAAAGTTATGATGATCCCGTAGATCATTCTTTTTATGTTTGAAAATCATTTGTTTCCATGTTTGAAATCTGTTAATTTAAATGTAGTTCGTGACTACAATCATTTTATTTCTGATCATTCTCCCGAATCTATGACTTCTCACGTCATTTATGCGTCGGTTTACCTTATGCTCACCGTTGTCAGGTTTACATATATTCGTATTTGATTATGTCCCATTACCGGGCTCATTATTCTTTTGCGTTTAATGCTACCATTATCCGGCTTGCGCTTACTTATGTCATCCGGCATTATATTGTATTCAATCCTTTTGACTTGTTAATGTGAAATCCATTACTTATAAACAATCAAACTTTATTCTTTATTCAACTCATTCAACCTCAAAATAGTTGAACATATTTATTCAAACTTTCTTTTTTTGAGAAATTTTATCATCTTTTAGTCATAACTCATAATCCGAGTCTTTTGACTTTCAATCTGCGTTCCCGTTTCTTGGTTTACGCATCTGTTTAATTCCCTATCCATCAACCGGGTGATTTACTGAAGTCATTATTAATGCAACCATTTAGGTATGCATTAAGACTTCGTTTTGACTTGTTCGGTTTTCTTAGCAAAATCCATCGCTTTATTTAACCAAACCTTTATTCTTTATATGACCATGCTTGATGGTCTTATAAATTCTGAATGATGATTATCATCATCATTTCTTTACTATGACCAAAGTTAATGACTTCAATTGTCTTTTTGTATGGGCAATACCTTCGTTTCTATGACATCGCGTGTCATTTATCCTTTGGTTTTACATGCCCCTTTTTGTCAACCATGGCTCTTTCGTCCATTATGACTTATTTCACTATTCACTTGAGTCATCTATTCCTATGCGCGCCATACATCGTTTTTATGGTTCCCTCGAAAGCCATTTATACGAGTATGCCCATAAGACTTCTCAACCCCAAGATTCTTTTAACTTTTTCATTCGTCTCGACCTTACCACATTGGACATAACTGTGTTCGTTATAAGAAGCTCACGGTATCATGTGTTCACTACTTACTTGGCCAGAGTAAGCGATCAACATATGGTACGCATGACATTATTACAATTACCACATCACGTCCCATGTAAATAACCTCTCTATTCATTTCCATTTTTTTATTTGATAAAACTTTATTTAATTGTCAATTAACAGTTACTAGTTTTACCCGTTTTATCCTTGAACATATAAAATGTCCCTTTTTATACCCATTTATACAATCACATCCGTTGATGTGATCATTACTTTTCTCAATAGGATCTATATTGAGAATACTTACTTGGACGATTATTTTCATCGAAGTTTATATTTACACTAAATTCAGTTATTGTCTTATTATTCACGACTGTAAATAATATATATCTCTACTGAATTTCTCTTGGAAACATCATCCTGGATAGGTAACATATCCAGGTTTTCTAAGTTTCATATTCTATATGCAACTGTCATTCATAATATGTTTGTTGCATATTTCTGTTCGCACTATAAGTTTAAGACATGTACCTTATAGATACTTGCCCTGATAAACTTTCCTTGTTGTTCGATTTCTCCTTCAAGATCATTTCTTGATTCATGTCTTTGACATATATGACTTACTTGTCATACTTCAGATCATATCTTCATCGTATCGATAGATCCTTAGGCTCTCGTCATCTTTAGATGCGAGGATCCTTTAATTTAAAACAACTACAAATGTAAGTAACGTTAACATTAACAAGCACCCATATTATAATACAATGCTTGTCACACCCTAACCGATGGCGGAAACATCAGGGCGCGGCACTGAGCGAAACAGATTGTCCAAGAGAAATCCATAACAACTAATTTTACCAAATATTTAAAGTTACATCCCATACCATAACATACTTAGCAAATCAGTTAATACAAACATAGTATCTCAAAGACAACAAACAGTTTCGACAACTCATAAATTAATTGTTTGTTTCTAGACTCACCTAAGCTTGATTCCAAAACATCCAGCAATCCTAGCATCTTAAACACCTGTCACATACGTTAAAATAAAAGTCAATACACATAGTGTAAAGGTGGGCATACAAGTTTTAATAGTACAATAGTAGCGAAAGCGATTTACGCATAACCAGCATGTAAAATGTGAAGCAAGTAGGTTATCGACAATGAAATATGCACAGATGTGACTGGGAGTTGTAGAGTGCGCAACACATATCACCATTGTGACACATGAAGAAATACCCTTAGCAACCCCCATCCACGACAGGTGCTGAGTCCAAACTATAGTACTACCGTTCCTAAGGTGTCAGACAACAATCACTGTGTAAACATAACATACAAGCATTCATAAAATAACACGTATAACATGCAGAGCGGTTAGCGTATAAAAGTGGTTGCGTTGTGTGATCGATGTGATTTGATATAGGTAACGTATGTAACACCCAAAAGTGCTTAAAGCAAAACATGATCGAGTATACTCACAGATTGTGTTTAGTAAATAAACACTCTCTTGGATTGAAGGGAGCACTGAGAGATTAGCCTAAACACAGTACGATAGTATAAGCGTTGAACGGTGCGTAAAACGAGGCAAGTGAACCGTGGGACGAAGTCAACTACCTATTAACATAATTAATTACACGAAGTAGCTCAACTACTTATTTAATTACTTGGTCAATTATCCGGTAAGCATCATTCTTATGTTACCGTTTTAATCACTTATTAACCAAGTTCTTGTCATCATAATTTACAGAATTAATACACAGTGATATTAAACATCTTTGAACATGAACATATCATAAATTTTCATCTTATCATACTAAACTCACTACTTTGCAAGTATGGTTTATATACTCAAACACCTAATTTGTTCAAGTATCATCTTATAAATTTCAGATATGTTGATTCTAATCATAATTATATCATCAATTTCATCATATGATTAAAACTCACTTATCCTAGTGTGGTAAATCATATAATCATTCAATTCATAGCATATATGTATAATTTTTCACTTAGGGTTTTGTTCCTAGGCAAGTATACATCACTAATTCAATCATAACTTCAATAATTCATTCATAATTCGCGATTATGATGTTTACTCAAATTTCACAACTTCACAAATCATCAAAATTTTACATACCTTATGATCCCCTAACTTGGGTGATCATTAATTCACGTTCAATTGTGAATTTGGACTTAGTTTAAGCCTTCAATTTGATGATATTGTTGAAACTAGGGTTTTGGCTCCTAGGGAGCTCTTCTGGTCGAACAGAACACACACTGAGTGTGTGTTTTGTTTTGATTTCTCTATTTATAATTTAAGTTTACAATTATCCAGATTTGGCCCCTCATGTTTGGTTAGTTATTTAGTAGGCTACAACCTACATATTTCTAACAATATTTCCACTCATTAACTAGGTTAAACATTCCTAGTTAATTTAGGGAATTCGGGGAATTCATGACTTAGTTTATTTTAAGTCCCGTTAACTCGGGCCTTTTATAAACTTTATTTCCTCAAAAGCTTTCATTAAACTTTTTATTAAATACTAGGTTTAGTTATATAAATCCTAATATTTTCCGGGTTAATTGTACCACTAACGGTACTTTACCCGTCCTTTAGTATTAATGTGGTTTAATTACCAAACCCGTTTTCGAGGTGTTACATAACTGTCCGACCTCCAGCTTCTGCATAAGTTTTGTAAAAGTTATACGTAGCATCAACTGTGTCAAATAACATGCCCTCTGCTAGAGTCAACGAAGATGGTGAATCTGGAATATATCTATTTGTTCCCGAGTTAGGAGAAACTTGTTCCACGCCATGTAATTGGTAATTGGGAGCATCTACAAAAAATGACAAAAAAATGCATACACATAATTAACGTACACTAAAAGGGTTTACCACACACAAAAAAGAAACCTACACATAATTGAACTTATAAAACACATCACAACACAAAATTCTAAACTACGTGCTAAAAAAATGATAACTAGTCAACCTTGAATAAAAACATCAGAATGGAAGTTAAAACACACCATCCAATATCCAAAAAAAAGAGTGATCTGTATTTTACAAACCATCAGTCACATTATGGGATCTATAAATACATTGACTTCAACCTCTCTGACTGTTAAAACACATCACCAAGAACATGCTGGTGGTTTTCCAGATAAATGTTAATAATCTACACACAAAACTACAATATTAAACAAAAAAAACTGTAATTACCATCTCCACAATCAACAAGTGTGTTTGAAGCCATGATTTTTCTCTCCGAAAAAAAAATATTGAATACCGATGAAGCTTGTGAACAAGTAAACGATCGAACGATTGATATTTACATATGATTTGAATTCGAAAACAACCAAAACTCCGAAAATCATGGACACAATCAGTTACATTCATGTATGTGCAACGTTAGTTAATGAAGATAAATTCCAAATATAAAATTAGAATGTGAAAGTACATAATTGTCCTTCTAGTTAAAATCCTTCAATGTCACATGTCCAATTCTTATTGCTTCCTAGACTTTCTAGGAAAAATCCACTTTCTACCCAACTCCTCCTCCTTTATATATATAGGAGAAGGATACATTAGGAACCACTCTTTATTGCAAGAATCGCAATGTGAACACAATCAAAAATACTTAAAAATAGCTAAAAAACACACAAAATATTTTTTTATAAAAAAATCGCTAATTTTAGTAGCAAAAAAAAAAAATTTTGCTACTAAAAGTAGCGATTTTAATGTAAAAAATATTAAAAATAAATAAATTTTGTGTGTTTTTTAAATTTTTTTAGGTTTTTTGGGGGTTTAGTTTTTAGCATTTTAGCTTGGGTGGGGGTGGGGGTTAGGTTTTTCTTAGGTTTTTTTGGTGTGTTCACATTGGTTCTCGCGGTTCTCGCAATAAAGGTGGTTCTCGCATGAACCCTACCACATATATATATATATAGGATTAAGTTCAAGAGTCAACACTAGTGTAGTTTGCGAACTGAGCGAACTAATCCTGGCCATACATGTGTGTAGATCAATGGTCAGGATTTGATGATGAAATACACTAGTGTGTTTTAAGATTTGATGATGAAATCCTAGCCATCCACGTGTGTAAATCAATGGCCAAGATTTGTTCACTCAGTTCGCAAATACATTAGCGTTCACTCTAGAACCCCAGTCTGTGGGTGTAGGTGTATTTCAACAAAAATCATGCTTAAGTAGGTAAAAAAAACTTCCTTAACTTTTCGCGTTTAGTGTGTTTTTGACCTATTTGTAGATAAGTAGTAAGAACATATTATTTGACATCTTTTTTTGATGGCCAAACGTCTTCGTTGTTAGGATGATAGTATGTGTATATTGTTTTCATGATGTTAGTTTAGCAATCAATTTATCAAAATATGTAATATTGGTAGCACAATATATTTCGAATATATTGCAAGGTTATCAAAAAGAATTGGTGTTCGGGGTAACAAAGGAAACCAAAAGTAAACACTTAGATAGCGTTTGGAACGAAGGAATAAGTCTCGCTACTCAGTACATCCTGGGTCGGATAAGATGTACCACGACCTCAGAACTACATATTGGTGGCCTAGCATGAAAGCTCACATAGCCACTTACGTTAGCAAGTGCTTGACTTGTGCGAGAGTTAAAGCGGAATATCAGAAACCATCAGGCCCACTCCAACAACCTGAGATACCACAATGGAAATGGGAACAAATTTCCATGGATTTTGTTACTGGCTTACCTAGATCTCAGCGCGGAAATGATACTATTTGGGTGATCGTGGATTGACTCACAAAGTCTGCTCACTTCTTGGCTATCAAGGAAACGACTAAGTTCTCCACTCTAGCAGACGTATACCTTAAGGAAGTTGTCTCGAGGCACGGGGTGCCCACCTCTATTATCTCTGATCGTGATGCACGTTTTACTTCAGAACTGTGGCAAACAATGCACAAATCATTCGGCTCACGATTAGACATGAGCACAGCTTATCACCCTCAGACAGATGGGCAATCTGAACGCACTATTCAAACTCTAGAAGACATGCTTCGGGCGTGCGTAATTGACTTTGGCAATGGCTGGGAAAAACATCTGCCACTTGTGGAATTTTCGTACAATAACAGCTACCGCACCAGCATTAAAGCTGCTCCATTCGAGGCATTGTACGGACGTAAATGCCGGTCACCTCTTTGTTGGGCGGAGGTGGGAGATAGTCAAATCACAGGTCCAGAAATGGTAGTTGATACTTCTGAAAAGATTGCTCAAATACGACAACGCATGGCGGCAGCTCGTGACCGTCAGAAAGCATATGCCGATAAAGACAGGAAACTACTCGAGTTCCAGGTTGGGGATTGAGTGCTACTCAAAGTTTCACCCTGGAAGGGTGTGGTTCGTTTTGGCAAACGAGGCAAACTTAATCCACGATACGTTGGACCATTCGAAGTTATAGAGAAAATAGGCAAAGTGGCCTACAGACTAAACTTACCAGCTGAACTCAGTGCAGTTCACAACGTCTTTCACGTGTCGAATCTGAAGAAGTGTCTGTCAGATGAGACCCTCATAATTCCTTTGAAGGAACTCACTATCGACGAACAGTTACGATTCGTCGAGGAACCTGTTGAAATCACGGACCGGGATGTTAAGGTCCTCAAAAACACTAGAATACCGCTGGTACGAGTTCGATGGAACTCCCGTCATGGCCCAGAGTTCACCTGGGAACGAGAAGATCAAATGAAACTCAAGTATCCCCAGTTATTCGGAAACAGTGCAACCACTACTGAGGCTGAAGCTACTACAGAATTTCGGGACGAAATTCCAACTCAACGGGGGGATGATGTGACACCCTAGGAAAACCAGTAAACGATACAACTTACCTAGCTTCCTCAGTAACCGCATGTTAAATTTCGGGACGAAATTTCTTTCAAGTTGGGGATAATGTGACAACTCGAGTTTCCGACTTTCACTTTCGTATTTATTGCGCGTTGGCTTTGATTGTTTAGTTGTTGATTGTTTGACTTGTAAGTGTACACTAAACTATAATATGAGACATTTGTTGATATGTTATGTGCTTAACATGAATAAAGCGTTTGATTTCATGAACATGAACTTGTATACTTGATTTAACTGTTGAGACTAGACCCGACAAAACAAGATGTGTTTCGCCATCAAACAACTCGACGAAACAGTGTGTTTCGCCATAGAACATCACGACGAAACCCAAGTGTTTCGCCGGCCCATTGATTCGTCGAAGCCCATTAAGGGCCCAGTACAATTATGCGCGTATATGTTACACGGAACAACTTCATTCGCCACACTTTAACAAAGTTGAAACCCTAGAACTCTCCTCTGTGTGACGGCAGATATGTGTACCCCCGAGCCCTCCCGAACGATCAAATCCTCCTTACAAATATCTCGGTTAGCGTGATTAGTTTCGTGATTGTCTTTGTTGCATGTGTTGATGATGTTGTTTTCATAAATCGGATCAGGCTATAGAATAGAGTTCTGGTAGCGATTACATGTTAGGTTATTTTATTGAATAATGAATTAGATGGTATGATGTTCGGGGACTGTCGTGTTTGAATGTTGCTAGTGTGATCTGAATATACGATAGCATGCTAATAGGGTTCGATGATATGATGTATTATGTTAATCGACATGCTGTACATATAAACTAGGGTTCATGCTAGACGTTAATGATTGCTGTATGATGATTAGATGAGTATTCTGTGATAAATGATTGTCGCATGATTGATGTTTCTTGTTGACGGCCACTAGGGTTTCCTGTGATGATCGTGTAACTGTTAGGTAATGCGACGTAACTGATATCTCTGCGAAACAGATATGACGAAACGGATGTTTTGGCGAAACGAAACTCACGGCGAAACAGATCGTGATTCGCCGGAGGGTATATGACGAAACAGAAAGTGATTCGTCGAAGGGGTTCACGGCGAAACAGGGGTGTTTCGCCGATTGGGTCATTTGTGCAGTAACTTGATTTCTTTCTGTTAAAAGTTAACTGGACTAACTAACTGAAGTTAAATGATACGCATGACTTGTATGATTTTGAATACGTGTTCTGTGCTACTTGGTGATCATTGATTCCTTATCCACTATGATTGTGCTTATGTGCGAACTTCGGGGATACAAACTGATTATGTATACGTGCGTACTTTAGGACGTGATTGATTAACTGTGAGCACATACCTTAGCATACCGAGCAAACCAAGGTGAGTTCACACTCTTACCAAGGCATGGGGTTCCCGGGGTTGGGAATGGGTTTGGATGATTACTTATGCTTGAGTTGTTATTGGGATTACATACCATAGGCCTCGGGAGAGGAAGGTTATTGGTAGATACTGCTAGACTAGTGATACATATACTTCTCTTCGCACACACGCCGGGATTGGCCGCGATAATAGAACAATCTTCGCATACATGCCTGGAATGGCCGCGAACCATACTTTAATCTTCGCACACATGCCGGGTGGGCTGCGATACAAATATACCTAGTCTAGAACACATGGGAAACCCCCACTAAACTTCGCAAACATGCCTAGAGGGCCGCGATACCATTACATACGATACATGATTACTAAACGAGCTTACGATTTACGATACGAACACTATAACTGAATAACCAACTGTGAACTCGCTCAACTAGTTGTTGACTCTCTGTTACATGCCTTGCAGGACCATAGGTACTCTTGGAGCTTGCACGGGAGGCGCGGTCGTTGTGGGCACGGATTGTGGATGTTTGATAAACTCCTTTATGACATTTTTACTTAATACTTATGTTGGGCTTTTTACATTATTGCTTCCGCTACACACTCGTTTATGTTTGGTTTTGAAAACACCTATCGTATTGATGAATGACATTTACTATTTACTTATATGTTCAATATGATTGGTGGCTTGATCCTGGTCAGTCATGCCTCCAGGCGCTGGTACTCCGCATGTGGATTTTGGGGGTGTGACAGATTGGTATCAGAGCCATTGGTTATAGAGAACTCGGTTTTAATAAGGGGAAAACGTTTTTATTAAAACCAGACTATAACCAGAACAGTGCTCAACGATCCACAACGACGCTTCGCTCCACGTGCAAGACTCAACACTCTAGGTAATATGGTACATGTTTTATTGCCTACTTGCTAGAATTGCATAGAACATTGCTCAGGGTATGCTTAGATTAACGTAACACTATTGCATGGGAACACTTGGGTGCTTACTCTCTTCTGTCATCGCACTACTCGCGAACCTCTCTCACCTATGTTACATTTGCTATGAAGATCATGGCTGGACGAATTAACATGACACAAGCCCAGTTGACGGCTCTCATCAACGAACAAGTTGCTGCGGCAGTTGCAGCCGCACAAGTAGGAGGTATATCCTGCAGTTGTAACTCACACTAGGATCTTTAGAATCCTACATTCCTAAACCGACTCTTGTGTTTAATCTTGTCCTAATTCTTATACACAACAGGTCAACCACCTGTTTGCACCTTCAAAACCTTTATGGACTGCCGACCAACTACTTTCAGCGGCACTGAAGGAGCCGTAGGTCTCCTCCACTGGTTTGAGAAACTAGAGTCTGTGTTCGAAATGTGTGAATGCCCTGAGGCACGCAGGGTGAAGTATGCTATCGGTACTCTCGAGGGTTTAGCCCTCACATGGTGGAAAGCTCAAGTCCAAATGCTGGGGTTGGTTGCTGCTAACGCCACCCCATGGAACAATTTTAAGGAGATGATCAAGGAGGAATACTGCAGTCGTGACGACATTCATAAGCTGGAAGTCGAATTCTTCAACCTCAAGATGACGGGGTCAGAAATTGAGGCGTTTACAAAGAGATCAAATGAGCTTGCATTACTGTGTCCTACTATGGTGGACCCTCCAATTAAGCGTATCGAACTTTATCTTAAGGGTCTAGTGCCAGAGATCCAAAGTCATGTGACTTCAGCAAACCTTGCCACCTACCAGCAGGTTGTTCAGTTGGCTCACCGTCTCACTGATCAGGCAGTGGAGCAGCACAGGTTGCCTAAACGTATCAACGCTACTACTATCGCAACTACTTCAGCTACTCCTGCTACTCCCAGTGACAACAAGCGGAAATGGGAGGGGGATTCCAGCAGGGGTTCAGCTATCGTTCAGACTCAAGCACAGCAGCAGCGCAAGACAAATGATTACCAGAGTCCGAGTCAGCAATCTTCTGGTAGTCATGGGCAGAGTGGATATCGGGGAATTCACCCACTGTGTAACAGGTGCAACAGACACCACAGTGGTCAGTGTCGCAAGGGCCGCTGTCAGAGATGTCTAAGGATAGGTCATGAAGCTAAAGACTGCAGGAGCTCAAGACCTGCGAATCAGAACCAGCAACAACAGCCACCAGCTCCACGAAATCAGCCACAGCAACAACAGCAAGGAAATAGGGGATGCTTTCAGTGTGGGGCTGAAGGTCACTTCAAGCGGAACTGTCCCCAGTTAAACCAGAACCAGAACAACAACAATAATCAAGGTAACGGGAACTACAATGGAGGAAACAACAACGACAATGGTGCTAGGGGTCGTGCATTTGTGATTGGTCAGGCTGATGCAAGGAACGATCCTAATGTGATTATGGGTAAGTTTCTCCTCGACGACTTTTATGTTACTGTGTTATTTGATTCGGGTGCGGATACCAGTTATATGTCTCTGAAAGTTAGTCAAATGCTTAAACGCGCACCAACACTTTTGAACACCAAACATGTCGTAGAGTTAGCCAACGGTAAGAGTCTAGAGGCCACACACATAGTTCAAGGTTGTAATCTTATCCTCGTTGGTCAGACTTTCTCTATCGATCTCATTCCTATAACTCTGGGTAGTTTCGATATCGTCATTGGTATGGATTGGTTATCCCAACAACAAGCAGAGATCCTATGCAAGGAGAAGATCATTCGTATTCCCCGTACTGGCAAAGAACCTCTCGAAGTTCAAGGCGACAAGAGTGGTGTCGTGAGTGGCATCATCTCCTTCTTGAAGGCACAGAAGTGTTTGCGAAAGGGCCACACCGCTATATTAGCACTCGTTACTGATACATCGAAGAAAGAGAAAAAGATTGAGGATATTCCAGTAGTACGCGACTTTCCTCAAGTGTTTCCTGAAGAGTTACCTGGGTTACCACCTCATCGTCAGGTCGAATTTCAGATCGAGCTAGCTCCAGGAGCAGCACCCATAGCTCGAGCGCCTTATCGCTTAGCTCCAACCGAACTGGAAGAACTATCTAAGCAATTGCAAGAACTCTTGGAAAAGGGTTTCATACGTCCTAGCTCTTCGCCCTGGGGAGCTCCAGTGCTATTCGTAAAGAAGAAAGATGGTACCTTCAGGATGTGTATCGACTATCGAGAACTCAACAAGGTGACCGTGAAGAATCGCTATCCACTTCCACGCATTGACGACTTATTCGACCAGTTGCAAGGGTTGAGCTACTATTCAAAGATAGATTTGAGGTCAGGCTATCACCAACTGAGAGTCCGGGATGAGGACGTCTCCAAAACAGCATTCAGAACATGCTACGGCCACTACGAGTTTCTAGTCATGCCATTCGGGCTAACAAACGCGCCTGCGGTTTTCATGGATCTTATGAACAGGGTGTGCAAACCTTATCTTGACAAGTTTGTTATTGTTTTCATCGATGACATCCTGATCTATTCGAAGAGTCAGGAGGAACACGAGCATCATTTACGACTTATTATGGAACTTCTTCGAACGGAACAGCTGTACGCCAAGTTTTCAAAATGCGACTTCTGGCTTCGTGAAGTCCACTTCCTAGGCCACGTGGTAAACAAGGATGGGATTCATGTTGATCCATCCAAGGTAGATTCGATCAAGAACTGGCCTGCACCTTGCACACCAACTGAAATACGCCAATTCTTGGGTTTGGCGAGTTATTACAGACGGTTCATCAAAGACTTCTCAAAGATTGCACAGCCGCTTACATTACTGACACAGAAAGGTGTTGCTTACCGTTGGGGTAATACACAGGAAACAGCGTTTCAGCACTTAAAGGATAGACTTTGTAGCGCACCTATCCTCTCATTGCCTGAAGGCACGGACGATTTTGTAGTCTACTGTGACGCATTTATCCAGGGTCTTGGATGTGTGTTGATGCAGCGGGATAAAGTCATTGCTTATGCTTCGCGCCAACTTAAGATTCACGAACGGAATTACACTACACATGATTTAGAGCTGGGAGCTGTAGTTTTTGCGCTCAAGATATGGCGACATTACCTGTATGGCACTAAGTGCACCATCTACACCGATCACAGGAGTCTCGAACATATCTTCAAGCAGAAAGAGTTGAACATACGACAACGTAGATGGGTCGAGTTACTGAACGATTACGAATGTGCCATAAAGTACCATCCGGGCAAAGCCAATGTGGTGGTTGACGCCCTCAGTCGAAAAGATACCACGCCTAGGCGTGTGCGAGCATTGCAACTTACTATCCAATCAAGTCTTCCTGCACAGATACGAGATGCTCAGGTAGAAGCATTGAAACCAGAAAATGTCAGGGCTGAAGCCCTACGCGGCTCAAGGCAATGGTTAGAACAAAAGGCAGACGGCGCCTACTATGTAACAGGACGCATCTGGGTCCCACTCTACGGCAACTTACGCGAGCTTGTAATGGAAGAAGCTCATAAGTCTCGCTACTCAGTACATCCTGGGTCGGATAAGATGTACCACGACCTCAGAACTACATATTGGTGGCCTAGCATGAAAGCTCACATAGCCACTTACGTTAGCAAGTGCTTGACTTGTGCGAGAGTTAAAGCGGAATATCAGAAACCATCAGGCCCACTCCAACAACCTGAGATACCACAATGGAAATGGGAACAAATTTCCATGGATTTTGTTACTGGCTTACCTAGATCTCAGCGCGGAAATGATACTATTTGGGTGATCGTGGATTGACTCACAAAGTCTGCTCACTTCTTGGCTATCAAGGAAACGACTAAGTTCTCCACTCTAGCAGACGTATACCTTAAGGAAGTTGTCTCGAGGCACGGGGTGCCCACCTCTATTATCTCTGATCGTGATGCACGTTTTACTTCAGAACTGTGGCAAACAATGCACAAATCATTCGGCTCACGATTAGACATGAGCACAGCTTATCACCCTCAGACAGATGGGCAATCTGAACGCACTATTCAAACTCTAGAAGACATGCTTCGGGCGTGCGTAATTGACTTTGGCAATGGCTGGGAAAAACATCTGCCACTTGTGGAATTTTCGTACAATAACAGCTACCGCACCAGCATTAAAGCTGCTCCATTCGAGGCATTGTACGGACGTAAATGCCGGTCACCTCTTTGTTGGGCGGAGGTGGGAGATAGTCAAATCACAGGTCCAGAAATGGTAGTTGATACTTCTGAAAAGATTGCTCAAATACGACAACGCATGGCGGCAGCTCGTGACCGTCAGAAAGCATATGCCGATAAAGACAGGAAACTACTCGAGTTCCAGGTTGGGGATCGAGTGCTACTCAAAGTTTCACCCTGGAAGGGTGTGGTTCGTTTTGGCAAACGAGGCAAACTTAATCCACGATACGTTGGACCATTCGAAGTTATAGAGAAAATAGGCAAAGTGGCCTACAGACTAAACTTACCAGCTGAACTCAGTGCAGTTCACAACGTCTTTCACGTGTCGAATCTGAAGAAGTGTCTGTCAGATGAGACCCTCATAATTCCTTTGAAGGAACTCACTATCGACGAACAGTTACGATTCGTCGAGGAACCTGTTGAAATCACGGACCGGGATGTTAAGGTCCTCAAAAACACTAGAATACCGCTGGTACGAGTTCGATGGAACTCCCGTCATGGCCCAGAGTTCACCTGGGAACGAGAAGATCAAATGAAACTCAAGTATCCCCAGTTATTCGGAAACAGTGCAACCACTACTGAGGCTGAAGCTACTACAGAATTTCGGGACGAAATTCCAACTCAACGGGGGGATGATGTGACACCCTAGGAAAACCAGTAAACGATACAACTTACCTAGCTTCCTCAGTAACCGCATGTTAAATTTCGGGACGAAATTTCTTTCAAGTTGGGGATAATGTGACAACTCGAGTTTCCGACTTTCACTTTCGTATTTATTGCGCGTTGGCTTTGATTGTTTAGTTGTTGATTGTTTGACTTGTAAGTGTACACTAAACTATAATATGAGACATTTGTTGATATGTTATGTGCTTAACATGAATAAAGCGTTTGATTTCATGAACATGAACTTGTATACTTGATTTAACTGTTGAGACTAGACCCGACAAAACAAGATGTGTTTCGCCATCAAACAACTCGACG
>JARYGA010019716.1:0-17049 GCA_030545235.1 Helianthus tuberosus | reverse complement strand
GAGATACATAGGATTTGTGAAAAGAGGATTCATGACTTATAAGTTAGAAAAAAAAGTTGTTTAACAAAAGTCAGTCATGAACCTTGTAAGTTGTTTTGTTTTGTAAATCATTGTCTTGTGAAAGTAAGTTGTTTATGTAAAACGTAATATGTCAAATATTGAAATGATTTAAGTAACGCTACGCCATGTAATATCATACAAACACTTATTTATAGGAAGTACCAGCGGCGTATCCACCGTGCTTGTATCATATTACACACGCCTCGTTACTCAAATCACTTACTCAAACCAACCACCAATGTAAATTGTTTATGTATAAATGAATTGTCATGTGTTAATGTGTAAACCATATCGAAATGCCTATGTCCAATGTAAACCGCTAAATGTGTATATCAATGTCAAAATGTTTATGTTTAATGTAGATCATGTAATGTGTACCCAAAAATATCATGTATGGTAAGTGAAATATATCAACTAAACCACATGTAAAATGCACAAAAACAAGGTATTGAAGTAAAACATGGTTTAAATCAAAGTTATGTTTTGTGGAAACAATGCATGCTATACTGATACAAACATTTATGCGGTATTGTGAAAATGCATACATCCAAGCCTTGAGACTGTGGAGATAAACCCTTAAACAAATTAAAGGTTTATCTAAGTTATGTGTATCGAATTCGGTCATTCCTTTCATCCAAACCTACCCAGGATGTCCGGAACGGGAGTTGTCAATTCCTATGGTACCACTACCTACTAACGAACGGCGTAGCTAATGTTAATGAATGTATTGTTCCATTGTAAACAACCCAAATGTCATACCAAAATGTAAGCATGTGAAAACAATGCACTAAGTATGTAATCAAATGAACATACATAGCGTGAAATGTATTGTAAAACAATGTACTAAATATGCGCACAATGGGCATACATAGCATGAAATGTAATGTAAAACAATGTACTAAATATGCACACAATGGGCATACATAGCATGAAATGTAATGTAAAACAATGTACTAAATATGCACACAATGGGCATACATAGCATGAACACAATGAAATCATGTACTATAAATGTACTATTGAACATAACAAGCATATGATATGAAAACATGGAAAAGCATGAAAGTAACAAGTAGGCACATGTGTTTCACCACAAAATGTTTGGAAAACAGTAAAAGAGGGGTCTATGTACTCACTTGGGATTGCTCAGAAGTCCTAAGATAACCACCAAGCAGTGCTAGAGATCACGGAATCAAACGGCACCTAATATAGGTAACTATGTTAATAAACCGGACCTAAATCGGAGGATCGGATAGAATGAGGGTTCGTAAACCAAACGAGTATGGAGACTCGTGTAACATGGTTTAACAAAGCCTACATACTAAATGAAACCTAACATAATTGCTTACGACCCATTACGACCCGTTTAGGTAGCTTATGCTACTTTAACGCGTCGTCCGCGTGAAACGCGTTCGGACCGCTTAACTAGTCCTATGACAAGTAAAATATGCCTTAACATGTCTAATATTGTTGTCAAATTAGTTTAGATGTCAAAAGTTATGTTGCATATGTTTAAAATGAATTTTGGCATCAAAGGGGTATTTTGGTAATTTACCTAAGGCATATAAACTACCTATCATACAACTACTTAAACGAAGCGACCATAAGGTATAGCCTCGGAAGGTTATTACCTATATACTATGGTCACCTAATGTGTCTGGTCGGATCCTAATGATCGACCAAATGGGTCGGGTTCGAAGGTATAAGCGATTTATTAGATCGCTTACCCTTACGACCCTAGACAACGTGGTAATCAGTAGGCATAGTCACAAGGGACTATAACCATCGTGATTACGCTCACGTTGCAAAGTTCAAGCAAACTTCGCATTGACCATAAACTGGTCAATGCAGAAAGTCAAACAAAGTTTGACTTTCAGACTCGAAAAGCAATAAAAGAACGAAGGTATTCAGCAATTGGTTTCCAAAGCTTCCAATTCAGTCCTCGTTGCGTATTAAGGCCATTTCCGACATGTTTAAGGCTTGTTAAATCATTTTCAAGGCTCCACAAGGATGCATAAACATTGTGGACATGAAACAGGCTCAAAAATATGCCGGATGTCAGTTCGTTTGGTCGTACGATCGCGATGTTCGCTTAATTACGACCGGAATGCGCATAAGCGCGAAAAATGATCTAAATTGCGTGACGAATGGATTTTTCTTATGCCAAAACTAAAATAAAATATTTTAGTGCTTACATAAATTTTTGGATGTCCGGAGGTATTCAGAACGTAAGTTATGCGCGAAAATGCAAACTTGTGCACTTTTTGACGCTTTTAGTCCCTGAATGACCCAAAAGTTTATTTTAGCACACCGAACCCCTCAAAGCCTATTTCTAAGCTATATAAAGGATATTTAAGGTGTGTTTAACTTATGGTCATGTTCCGGAATGTTCGTTACAGTTCAAATTGGCATACTTTCGCAGTTTGTCAAGTTTAGTCCCTGTAAGCGAATTAACTTGCTTTTGCTATACCAAAGCCTTCAAAACTTATTTCTAAGTTATGTAAAGGTTATTTAAGGTATGTTGAGTATATGTTTATGTTCCGGAGTATTTTTCGCGTTAAACTGATTATGTTTACGCACCAGTTTGCGTATAACTCTCCAGAAAGCGATATAGAGTTTAAAATTACACAAAAGTTAAAACATGAAAAATGTCAAACATAAATAAACAAACATTGGGATCAAATAACTTTGTTTTATTGATAACTGAACTGTTCACAATGATTACAAGCACATATGTTACAGTCTCCCCTACTTGTGGAAATTTCGTCCCGAAATTTATTTAGAGGAAACTCGTGGAAAAAGATGCGGATATTTCGCCTTCATTTGATCTTCGCATTCCCAAGTAAACTCGGGTCCACGTTTAGCTTCCCAACGAACTTTGACCAAAGGAATGCGCTTGCGTTTAAGCCACTTGACTTCACGTTCCATGATTTCCACTGGCTTCTTAACAAATTTCAGTGTTTTATCAACACGAATTTCGTCAAGTGGTATGTGGAGGTTCTCATCAGCTAAACACCTCTTGAGATTGGACACGTCAAAGGTTGGATGAACATTTCCAAGTTCAGGAGGTAAATCAAGTCTGTAGGCTACCTTACCTATTCGTTTGACGATCTTGAATGGTCCAACATATCTAGGTGCAAGTTTTCCTTTCTTTCCAAATCTGATCACACCTTTCCAAGGTGAGACCTTAAGTAATACTCGATATCCGACTTGAAATTCCAAGGGTTTGCATTTTGGGTCCGCGTAACTCTTTTGACGGCTTCTAGCTGTCTGAAGATTATCACGAACTTTCTTAATCTTGTCAGTTGTCTCTAAAATGAGGGCAGGTCCAGTAAGCTAAGCCTCACCGATCTCATTCCAGCAGACTGGTGAACGACATTTTCGACCATAGAGAGCCTCGAAAGGAGCCATTTTGATGCTGGTGTGATAACTGTTGTTGTAGGAGAATTCAAATAACGGAAGATGTTAATCCCAACTACCACCAAAATCGATCACACAAGCCCTAAGCATATCCTCCAGAGTCTGGATTGTTATTTCAGATTGACCATCCGTTTGCGGATGATAAGCTGTGCTCAGGTTAAGTTGGGTCCCCATAGCAGATTGCATGGTTCTCCAAAAATGAGAAGTGAAACGAGCATCTCTGTCAGAAATGATGTTCAAAGGAACACCATGTCGAGCTACAATTTCATCCACATAGAGTTTAGCAAGTTTGTCAGCAGAAAAATCCTCACGGATTGGCAAGAAATGTGCTGACTTAGTAAGACGATCAACAACTACCCAGATGGCATCATGACCCTTCTTTGTGCGCGGAAGTTTAGTAATGAGATCCATAGTAATGTTTTCCCATTTCCAAACTGGTATCTCTGGTTGCACCAATAAACCAGAAGGACGTTGATGTTCAGCCTTAACCTTAAGACAAGTAAGGCATTTTGATACGTATAAGGCAATGTCTTTCTTCATACCAGGCCACCAATACTGAATACGAAGATCCTTATACATCTTATCTAAGCCAGGATGAACAGAATAACGCGACTTATGGGCTTCATCCATAAGCAAGGTGCGAAGGTTATCTTGGCTTGGGACCCACAAACGGTCCATGAAGTAGTACTATCCATTATCCTTTAGTTCCAGATCAGGGGTTATGTGATAGGGAAATTCCTTATCCATCAAACCTTGTGAAACACAAGATTGTTGAGCCTGAGAAATACGTGCTTGGATATCGGATCGAGCTTGAATAATAGATTGAACACGAACACAATGAAGCTTAGTACGTTTCTTACGACTCAATGCATCGGCTACGACATTCTCCTTACCAGGATGGTAGCGAATTTCGCAGTCATAGTCGTTTAGAAGCTCGACCCAACGTCGTTGCCTCATGTTGAGTTCTTTCTGATTGAAGATGTGTTGAAGACTTTTGTGGTCCGTGAAAACCACACATTTTGTACCGTACAAATAGTGTCTCCAGATCTTAAGAGCGAAGACAACTACACCTAACTCAAGATCATGAGTGGTGTAGTTTTTCTCATGTATCTTCAACTGTCTTGATGCATATGCTATGACTTTGTTCCTTTGCATCAGAACACAGCCAAGACCCAATTTGGATGCGTCGCAATAAACGACGAAATCATCATTGCCCTCAGGCAGAGTCAGAACAGGTGCGTCACAAAGCTTTTGCTTCAATTTTGAAAAGCTTCCTCTTGTTTGAATCCCCAATCAAAGGGCTTGTTCTTCTGAGTTAGAGCAGTTAGAGGAACTGCAATCTTCGAGAAGTTCTCAATGAAGCGGCGGTAATAACCCACCAGACCAAGAAAAGAACGAACTTCAGTAGGAGTAGTAGGCGTATCCCAATCCTTGATCGCACTGATCTTGGAGGGATCTACATGAATACCTCGTTCGTTGACAATATGTCCTAAGAATTGAACTTCTTTAAGCCAGAATTCACACTTGGAGAATTTGGCGAAAAGTTGCTCTTTCTTTAGGAGTTCCAGAGTAAGACGAAGATGTTGCTCGTGATCAGCTCGCGTCTTAGAATAAATCAAGATGTCGTCAATAAAAACAATGACGAACTGATCCAAATAGGGCTTGCAGACCCTATTCATTAAGTCCATGAAAACAGCAGGAGCATTAGTCAAACCGAATGGCATGACTGTGAACTCGTAATGCCCATAACGAGTGCGGAACGCTGTCTTGGGAATGTCTTCTTCATGCACCCGAAGTTGATGATACCCCGAACGAAGATCAATCTTCGAAAAATAAGAAGCACCTTGTAACTGATCAAAGAGATCATCTATGCGCGGTAGGGGATATCGATTCTTGATGGTAAGCTTGTTAAGCTCACGATAATCGATACACATCCTAAATGATCCATCCTTCTTCTTGACAAAAAGAACGGGAGCACCCCAAGGTGAAAAGCTAGGACGTATAAAACCTTTGTCAGAGAGCTCCTGAAGCTGCTTAGACAACTCTTGCATCTCAGACGGTGCAAGACGATATGGAGCTCTGGCAATGAGATTTGCACCAGGTACGAGGTCAATGCGGAACTCGACTTGGCGTGCTGGGGGTAGACCAGGTAACTCTTCATGGAAAACTTCAGAATAATACCGAACGACAGGGATATCTGAAATAGACTTACCCTTGCCTTTATTTGCTGTAACATGTGTTAAGAAAGCCACATAGTTCTTCCGCAGATATTTCCGAGCTTTAAAACAAGACATGAGCTTGAGACCACCAGACGGTTTCTCACCTTGAACCTGTAGGATCTCGCCTGTCGAAAGCGGCACACGAACGATCTTCTCGAAACAAACTACTTCTGCGTGATGCTTGGATAACCAGTCCATACCCACAATGACGTCGAAGCTTCCAAGTTGCATAGGCGTGAGGTCGATAGGAAAAAGATGGTCGTTAAGGTTCAACTGGCAGTTGTGAAGAACAGAATCAAGAACAATGGGTTCACCACTAGCAACTTCTACTGTCAAAGGTTTACCTAGTTTCGTTCTAGACACGCGAAGCAATGGCTCAAAAGATAAAGACACAAAACTCTTATCGGCACCCGAATCAAAGAGAATAGATGCAGGCTGATTATTAATAAAGAACGTACTGTTCACCACTTCATTGTCTGCTTGTGCCTCTTGAGCATTCATGTTGAAAACTCGACCTCGAGCAGGAGCCTGAGCTGGATTCGCATTCACCAATATTGGACATTGATTACGGTAGTGGGTCAGATCCCCATAGTTATAACAAGCACCTGGTGGGTAGTGTGGTCGTGCAGCTTGACCCTGTTGCTGAGTAGGAGGCTGAGCAACTTGTTGAGCCGGGTTCTGAACTGCCTGATTCTGAGCAAACTGACAAACATTGGCAAGATGACCCGACTTCCCACAGTTATTACAGAAGCGACACTGATGTTGCGGCTGATGGTGACTGTTGCATCTATTGCACAAAGGTGCATTCCCTGAACAGGGCTTCTTCGCTGGAGGCATTGCGGGTTGGTTGGGAGCTGCCTGGTTAGCTTGGGCAGTGACAGCATAGTTTTGGGAAGCCATACGCTTCCTTGCCCTTTTTGATGAACCAGAATCCTTTCTATTCTTGTTTTGACCTTTCTTGCTATCTTCCTTGTCAGACGACTGTTTCTTGCCCTTGTCACCCTTCCTGTGTAACTTATTCTTCCGAATCTGCGACTCAGTCAATGTCGCTGCTAACTCGATAGCCTGACGGAGTGTGGCAGGGTTACTACCAGTAATGATGGCTTGCACTGAGTCAGGTAGGCCGTCGATGTACCTTTCGATAGCCTTGTCGAGTGGGGTAACCATTGTTGGGCAAAGCAGACTCAACTCCTCAAATCTATCGGTATATGCCCTGTGCTCGTCACTGTCTTGTTTCAAGTCATCGAACTCTCTCTCCAAAGCTCGCTGTTCATGACGAGGACAGAACTCCCTCATCATAAGGGCCCTAAGTTCAGCCCAAGTTTGTGCTAGAGCAACTTCTGCACCACGGTCTCTCATAACCCCGTTCCACCATGTGAGAGCCCTCTTCTGAAACACACTCGAAGAAAACTCGACCTTGCGATTGTCAGGACACTGCACGTGGCGAAAAGTATTCTCAATGCTCTCGAACCATTGAAGAAGCCCAGTCGCTCCTTCAGAACCACTAAACTTGAGTGGTTTAGCAGAGTTAAAATCCTTGTATTTGCATGGAGCATTGTTGTTGTTGTTGGCTTGGTTCCATTGAGCAAAGAGGTTTGGGAATTGAGCAGCCATTTGCTGCACAATGATTTCTGCCAGTTCGGCAGTCGCTATTTGGTTTTCGCGTCGAGGAGGCATTCTAAAAGAGGAAACATGAAAGGAAACGAGTGAGATGTTTGGGTGAAAAGAATGAGATGATGCAAAAATTGATAATGGCAAAGATGGTGGTCATTTGTTCGCATCACAAAGCAAACAAACGACACACAGTGACTAATCAAAGTAAATGGGTCAAAATAATGTATCGCGAAGACATGCTCGCCTATAAGTGAACACTCACCCCAAGAGTTCCCAGGTAAGAGTGACTGGTCCGATTTTGTGGATTTGTACGAACACTCTAGCCTTAGACATAAAACCTAGGGTACAGGCATTCACTCTTCCAGTTTGCACGTGTTCACATTATCTAAAAACCCAAAACTTTGACGAGATTTTGAAAATTTGGAAGGCAGAAGGCCAAAAAAATCAAACTGGAAAGGTTCAAAACCTTACAACAGAGGGTTCAAAACCTAGTAATCAATCATCCAAAAACAGATGATTGATTTTCAAAGCGGATTCGAATTTGATGTTCCCGTTGTGGTTATCACCTAAGGATAGGTGAAGTGCATGTTTTAAAATCTAAACACAAGATAACTTGTGTTGGGTCCTAGAAAGGTTATAGTCTAGGTCAAAGCATTACTAATAACCTAATTCCCTATAACCATTGGCTCTGATACCAACTCTTCTGTCACACCCCGACCACGTATAACATACAAAACATGGCGGAAAACGTCGGGGAGTGTTGTAACAGAATTAATTGTTTCATAACCGTGGCATACAAAGTTGTATTTTATTTATCAACATAAGAGTTACATTGTTTTAAACAGGAATCAAAGTGTTCATAACATAATTAAACTAGTCTATCTTCATTTTTAGTCTCTAAGGCACAGGTCCGCCCTAGTGTCACGATCATCATCCTACGCAAAAACTCCTGAAAACACATGTGAAAATAGGTACGTTAGCATAAAAATGCCTGTGAGATACATAGGATTTGTGAAAAGAGGATTCATGACTTATAAGTTTAGAAAAAAAAAGTTGTTTAACAAAAGTCAGTCATGAACCTTGTAAGTTGTTTTGTTTTGTAAATCATTGTCTTGTGAAAGTAAGTTGTTTATGTAAAACGTAATATGTCAAATATTGAAATGATTTAAGTAACGCTACGCCATGTAATATCATACAAACACTTATTTATAGGAAGTACCAGCGGCGTATCCACCGTGCTTGTATCATATTACACACGCCTCGTTACTCAAATCACTTACTCAAACCAACCACCAATGTAAATTGTTTATGTATAAATGAATTGTCATGTGTTAATGTGTAAACCATATCGAAATGTCTATGTCCAATGTAAACCGCTAAATGTGTATATCAATGTCAAAATGTTTATGTTTAATGTAGATCATGTAATGTGTACCCAAAAATATCATGTATGGTAAGTGAAATATATCAACTAAACCATATGTAAAATGCACAAAAACAAGGTATTGAAGTAAAACATGGTTTAAATCAAAGTTATGTTTTGTGGAACCAATGCATGCTATACTGATACAAACATTTATGCGGTATTGTGAAAATGTATACATCCAAGCCTTGAGACTGTGGCGATAAACCCTTAAACAAATTAAAGGTTTATCTAAGTTATGTGTATCGAATTCGGTCATACCATTCATCCTAACCTACCCAGGATATCCGGAATGGGAGTTGTCAATTCCTATGGTACCACTACCTACTAACGAACGGCGTAGGTAATGTTAATGAATGTATTGTTCCATTGTAAACAACCCAAATGTCATACCAAAATGTAAGCATGTGAAAACAATGCACTAAGTACGTAATCAAATGAACATACATAGCGTGAAATGTATTGTAAAACAATGTACTAAATATGCACACAATGGGCATACATAGCATGAAATGTAATGTAAAACAATGTACTAAATATGCACACAATGGGCATACATAGCATGAAATGTAATGTAAAACAATGTACTAAATATGCACACAATTGGCATACATAGCATGAAATGTAATGTAAAACAATGTACTAAATATGCACACAATGGGCATACATAGCATGAACATAATGAAATCATGTACTATAAGTGTACTATTGAACATAACAAGCATATGATACGAAAACATGGAAAAGCATGAAAGTAACAAGTAGGCACATGTGTTTCACCCCAAAATGTTTGGAAAACAGTAAAAGAGGGGTCTATGTACTCACTTGGGATTACTTAGAAGTCCTAAGATAACCACCAAGCAGTGCTAGAGATCACGGAATCAACCGGCACCTAATATAGGTAACTATGTTAATAAACCGGACCTAAATCGGAGGATCGGATAGAATGAGGGTTCGTAAACCAAACGAGTATGGAGACTCGTGTAACATGGTTTAGCAAAGCCTACATACTAAATGAAACCTAACATAATTGCTTACGACCCGTTTAGGTAGCTTATGCTACTTTAACGCGTCGTCCGCGTGAAACGCGTTCGGACCGCTTAACTAGTCCTATGACAAGTAACATATGCCTTAACATGTCTAATATTGTTGTCAAATTAGTTTAGATGTCAAAAGTTATGTTGCATATGTTTAAAATGAATTTTGGCATCAAAGGGGTATTTTGGTAATTTACCTAAGGCATATAAACTACCTATCATACAACTACTTAAACGAAGTGACCATAAGGTATAGCCTCGGAAGGTTATTCCCTATATACTATGGTCACCTAATGTGTTTGGTCGGATCCTAATGATCGACCAAATGGGTCGGGTTTGAAGGTATAAGCGATTTATTAGATCGCTTACCCTCACGACCCTAGACAACGTGGTAATCAGTAGGCATAGTCACAAGGGACTATAACCATCGTGATTACGCTCACGTTTCAAAGTTCAAATGAACTTCGCATTGACCATAAACTGGTCAATGCAGAAAGTCAAACAAAGTTTGACTTTCGGACTCGAAAAGCAATAAAAGAACGAAGGAACACTTACGAAGGGTCCCCGAATGCTAATCTTGATTCAAGTAGCTCAGGTATGAAACAAAGGTTTCAACTTAGAGCTTCTCAATCAAATTCTTGTGAGGAATGAGTGAAGTTGAGGTGGGTATTTATAGATTTCGGTTCACCGTTAGGATCGTTTCTTGGAGAAGAGGGAATGATCACATCCCTCCACTTGTTGGAATGTTGTGGTAGCTCATTTTGCCCCCACCACAAGAGTTTGACATGTGGCATTGGCCCTTGGAGGGTTTAAGGGATGTTAACATGTGTTTAAATGGCTTTTTCTGATCAGAAGGGGCCTCGCGTGACGCCAAGGGGGCTAGGTGTCACGCTAAGGTCCCTCTGTTCAGCAATTGGTTTCCAAAGCTTCCAATTCAGTCCCCGTTGCGTATTAAGGCCATTTCTGACATGTTTAAGGCTTGTTAAATCATTTTCAAGGCTCCACAAGGATGCCTAAACATTGTGGACACGAAACATGCTCAAAAATATGCCGGATGTCAGTTCGTTTGGTCGTACGATCGCGATGTTCGCTTAATTACGACCGGAATGCGCATAAGAGCGAAAAATGATCTAAATTGCGTGACGAATGGATTTTTCTGATGCCAAACACTAAAATAAAATATTTTAGTGCTTACATAAATTTTTGGATGTCCGGAGGTATTCAGAACGTAAGTTATGCGCGAAAATGCAAACTTGTGCTCTTTTTGACGCTTTTAGTCCCTGAATGACCCAAAAGTTTATTTTAGCACACCGAACCCCTCAAATCCTATTTCTAAGCTATATAAAGGATATTTAAGGTGTGTTTAACTTATGGTTATGTTCCGGAATGTTCGTTACAGTTCAAATTGGCATGCTTTCGCAGTTTGTCAAGTTTAGTCCCTGTAAGCGAATTAACTTGTTTTTGCTATACCAAAGCCTTCAAAAATTATTTCTAAGTTATGTAAAGGTTATTTAAGGTATGTTGAGTATATGTTTATGTTCCGGAGTATTTGTCACGTTAAACTGATTACGTTTACGCACCAGTTTGCGTATAACTCTCCAGAAAGCGATATAGAGTTTAAAATTACACAAAAGTTAAAACATGAAAAATGTCAAACATAAATAAACAAACATTGGGATCAAATAACTTTGTTTTATTGATAACCGAACTGTTCACAATGATTACAAGCACATATGTTACACACAAGGTTTCCAAAAATAGAAATACACACAAGGCTTGCTATAAATGGAAAGTACGAAGAAGCAGGGTGTTACAGTTTCCGCCGCAGTTTTATTGTTTTAACGCAGCCGAGGTGTGACAATTACACTTCGTGGAAAAGCCTGTCGAGATCATGGATCGAGAAACCAAGAAGCTTCGACGCTAACGCATTCCCATAGTGAAAGTTCGCTGGGAAGGCAAACGCAGCGCCGAGTTCACCTGGGAACTCGAAAGTGATATGAAGGCTAAGTATCCACAACTATTCGTTACTCCTGTGCCTTAATTTCGGGACGAAATTCCCTAAAGTAGGGGAGGCTGTAACAACCCGACTTTTTGAAGTCAAAGTACAAGTCAAAGTCAAAGTCAAAGGAAGAAAAGATGGCTAATTCGATCTGTCATTCCTTGCTTAATTATTACTTGCACTCTTTGACTCGTTAATCGATACTTTAATTTTATGTTGTTTTAGTTGTATTATGTGGAGTGACAGTGCAACAAACGCTATTAGACACTAATCTACTTAACGATGTCTCATCGCTATCGCATCGCGACTTGAATCGCAATTCTGGATATTGTTTTACGTGTGTGTGCTATTATGTGTTACTTGTGCATGTTTTAATTATGTTAAAGGTGTTAATCGCAAACGTAATCTCAACTCTATCGCAATGTAATCTCATCGCGAACTTGAAACGCAAGGTTACTTATGTTGTTGAATGTTAGTTATGTTATTTGTGTAACTATTATTTAAAACTATCGCGTCGCTTATTCGACACTCGCTTAAACGCATCGCAACGCTCAATGCACGAAACGAAAATCAGAAAACAAACCCACTCAAGCCATCCGATCAAATGACCCTTCGATCGAATGGTCATCCGATCGGATGATCTGATCGGATGGCCATCCGATCGAGAGGCCCTCCGTTCGAATCACTTACACCGCCTTTCTCCTCCTTCCCCTATAAATACTTACCTGACACATCATTGTTCACGTTATGTGACAGCTCTCGTCCGACCAGCGCATTCTCGGCCTTTTTTCTCTCGATTCCTTGCGATTCTTGTAAGTTTTCATCTCAAACCTTGTACTTCCTTGATCTACACACACGTTCTCATCATTTTCACCATCAAATCTCAACTTTTCACCATGAAATCGGTGGATTTGGGATGTTCTAGGATGATGTCATCATGGGTTCTCATGAACACCAACTGTGACCTCATTCCACCAAGAACAACTCAGATCTAAAGGGATTTCTACAATGTTTAAACACCGATTTCACCTAATCTAAGCTTAAACTAACTGTTTCAAACCTTTCTTCAATGATCTTAACTTTTCACTCAAAAACCGATAGAATCTGAGCTCGTTCAGGCCTTCTACTCATTTTCTAGTAAAGTGCCGGTCTGAGAACGAATTACTATCGAAAAGATGACCGACTTAACGGGTTGAATATGAAGTTCCTTCAAGAACAGTTAACTAATCGGATGGGGTGATTCCCATCCGATTGAATGACTTGGACTTGATGGGGTTTCCGTTGTTTGACTCATTGTCATACCATCTTGATTTAACCGCAACTTTCTAAACTTAACGAATTTTACAAGTTTTCAAACGAACAGGCCACCGAAAAAATTGTCATCCGATTGGATCGCTGTCACACCCCGACCGCGTAAAACAACAAATCGCGGCGGAAACATCGGGGCGTGTTGCGACAGAATTAATTGTTTCATAACCATGGCACACAAAGTGTATTTTATTTATTAAACAAGGGTGTTACATTGTCTCGAAATAGCAAATTAAGAGTTCAGAACATAATTATACATAGTCTATCATCTTTTAAAGTCTCTAAGGCACAGGTCCGCCCTAGTATCATGATCAACATCCTATGGAAAAGCACCTGAAAACACATGTGAAAATAGGTACGTCAGCATAAAAATGCCTGTGAGATACATAGGTTTTGCGAAAATAAGATTCATGACTTTTGTTTGAGAAAATGTTTAGTCATGAACCTTGTTATTTGCTTTGTCTTGTAAATCATTTGAAAACAATAAGATCAGATGATATGTATAAGTAAATGTCAGGTTAAATAAATAACCATGTAAAAATGTGTTTGTATAAGGTAAGTTGTTTGTAAATCAATGTCTTGTGAAAAGTATGTTATTTGTATAAAATGTTCTATGTCTCAAACTGAAATGATTCAAATAACGTTACGCCATGTAATACCATACAAACACTTATATATAGGAAGTACCAGCGGCGTATCCACCATGCTTGTATCATATTACACACGCATCGTTACTTAATCACTTAATCAAACCAAACCAAACAATGTAAGAAGTCTATGTTTAAATCAATTGTCAAATGTATTGAAATAATATGTCAAAGTGTTTATGTCAAGATGTAAATCATGTCAAATGTCTGTGTCAAATATCCATGTCAAATGTCTATGTCAAATATCCATGTCAAATGTATATGTCAAAAGGTCATGTATGGCAAGTGAAATGTCTCAAACTAAAC
Organism: Helianthus tuberosus; assembly: GCA_030545235.1. Classification (NCBI taxonomy): domain Eukaryota; kingdom Viridiplantae; phylum Streptophyta; class Magnoliopsida; order Asterales; family Asteraceae; genus Helianthus; species Helianthus tuberosus. The sequence goes on along the minus strand of JARYGA010019716.1, from coordinate 3,016 downwards.
CATATGCACAAAAACAAGGTATTGAAGTAAAACTTGGTTTAAATCAAAGCTATGTTTTGTGTGAATGCATGCAACTATTTAATATGAACATTTATGCAGTATTGTGAATATGCATACATCCAAGCCTGGCGACTGTGGTGATAACCCTTTAAACAAATTAAAGGTCTATCTGTCTTAATGTCAACGAATTCGGTCATTCCTTTCTGTCCCCTTACCCTGGGATGTCCGGAACGGGAGTTGTTAATTCCTATGGTACCACTACCTACTAACGAACGGCGTAGCTAATGTTAATGGATATATTGTCCCATGTAAACAAACCAAATGTCATAACAAAATGTGAGCATGTGAAAACGATGCACTAAGTATGTAATCAAATGAACATACGTAGCGTGAAATGTCATGTAAAACGATGTACTAAGTAATGCACACAATGGGCACACCTAGCATGAAATGTCATGTAAAACAATGTACTAAGTAATGCACACAATGGGCACACCTAGCAGGAAATGTCATGTAAAACAATGTACTAAGTAATGCACACAATGGGCACACCTAGCAGGAAATGTCATGTAAAACAATGTACTACGTAATGCACACAATGGGCACACCTAGCAGGAAATGTCATGTAAAACAATGTACTAAGTAATGCACACAATGGGCACACCTAGCATAAGATGAAATGAAATCATGTACTATAATGTACTAACGAACATAGCATGTATATGATGTGAAAACAGGAAAGCATGAAAGTAACAAGTAGGCACATGTGTTCCACCCCAAAACAGTTTGGAAAACAGTAAAAGAGGGGTTCTATGTACTCACTTGAGATTGCTCAGTTGTATAAAGATAACCACCAAGTAATGCTATAGATCTCGGAATCAAACGGCACCTAGTATAGGTAACTATGTTAATAAACCGGACCTATCTCGGAAGACTGGGTAGCATTAGGGTTTGTAAACCAAATGAGTGTCGGAACTCACGTGATATGGTTTAACAAAGCCTACATGCTAAATGAAACTTAACATAATTGTTTACGACCCATTACGACCCGTTTAGGAAGCTTATGCTACTTTAACGTGTCGTGCGCGTGAAACGCGTTTGGACCGCCTAACTAGTCCTATGACAAGTATTATATGCCTAAACATGTTACATAATCAGTTACGTGACAAAAGTTTAGGTTACATATGCTAAATTACCAATTATGTATGAAAAGGGTATTCTGGTAATTTACCTAAGGCATATAAACTACCTATCATACAACTACTTAACGATGTGACCATAGGGTATAACCTCAGAAGGTTATTCCCTACACTATGGTCACCTAATGTATTTGGTCGGATCCTAATGATCGACCAAACTGGGTCGGGTTCGAAGGTATAGGCGATTTATTAGATCGCCTACCCTACGACCCTAGACAACGTGGTAATCAGTGGGCATAGTCCCAAGGGACTATGACCAACGTGATTACAATCACGTTGCGAAGTTCAAACGAACTTCGCATTGACCATTACTGGTCAACGCAGAAAGTCAAACAAAGTTTGACTTTCAGACTCGATAAAACAATAAAATAAGGAAAAGAACGAAAGAATACTTACGAAGGGTCCAAGATTCAAAGGTTCAAAGGTGTGGGTTTTGTGTTGAGGATGGATGGGTATTTATAGTAAAAGCACTACCGTTAGGATCGTTTCTTGGAAAAGGGGAAAAGATCTAGTCCGTACACTTGTTGGAACCTTATGGTGACTAAAATTCCATCCTTATCACATGACTAGACAATTAGGAACATGTGGTTGAGAATCAAATGGCTGCAACTTGTGATTAGAAACATTTAATCTGGTCAGAAGGTGGGAAGCGGCCCGCTTTAGGATCAGCCAAACACAATGCGGGCCGCCTGAGCATGTCAGATCAGAAACAACTTTCAAAAATGACAGTTTAGGTCCCTGCACGTGTTTAAGGCCATTTCCGACACTTCTAAAGCCCGTAAAGCCAACTTTAAGGCCCTAAAATGTTGCCTAAACATTGTGGATATGAAACATGTTCAAAAATATGTCGGGGGATGGTTCGTTTGGTCGTACGAACGCGATGTTCGCTTAATTACGACGGAATGCGCATAAGCGCGAAAAACGATCCAAATGATGCGACGAATGGATTTTTCTTAAGGCGAACACTAAAATATAATGTAGTCATGCTTTCATAAATTTTTGGATGTCCAGATGTATTCAGAACGTAAGTTATGCGCGAAAATGCAAACTTGTGCACTTTTTGACACTTTTAGTCCCTGAATGTTCCAAAAGTTTATTTTAGCACACTAAACCCCTCAAAGCTTATTTCTAAGTTATGTAAAGGTTATTTAAGGTATTTTGAGTATATGTTGATGTTCCGGAGTATTTCTCGCATTAAACTGAGTACGTTTACGCACTAGTTTGCGTATAACTCTCCAGAAAGCGATGTAGAGTTTGAAATTACATAAAAGTCAAAACATGAAAAATGTAAAACACAATCAAACAAACATTGGGATCAAATAACATTGTTTTATTGATAACAGAACTGTTCATAGTGATAACAAGCACAGTTGTTACAGTCTCCCCTACTTGTGGAAATTTCGTCCCGAAATTTATTTAGAGGAAACTCGTGGAAAAAGATGTGGATATTTCGCCTTCATTTGGTCTTCGCGTTCCCAAGTAAACTCAGGTCCACGTTTAGCTTCCCAGCGAACTTTGACCAAAGGAATGCGCTTGCGTTTAAGCCACTTGACTTCACGTTCCATGATTTCCACTGGTTTCTCAACAAATTTCAGTGTTTTGCCAACACGAATTTCGTCAAGCGGTATGGAGAAGTTCTCATCAGCTGTACACTTCTTGAGATTGGACACGTGAAAAGTTGGATGAACATTTCCCAGTTCAGGAGGTAACTCAAGTCTGTAGGCTACCTTTCCGATTCTTTCGACGATCTTGAATGGTCCAACGTATCTAGGTGCAAGTTTTCCTTTCTTTCCAAATCTGATCACACCTTTCCAAGG
>JARYGA010019715.1:0-45176 GCA_030545235.1 Helianthus tuberosus | reverse complement strand
AGCCTTCTGTCTTCTCCTTTTTGCTTTGGAAGGTGCCGTTGAGGGGTCGGGCAGTCCACTAATGTTCCTTTCCTTGTATTTATGTTGGATTTAGCTGTCTTTTTGCTTCTTTTGCGTTTTTGAGCTCATTTAATCCTGAAAATACAAAAGGAAGACAAAAACACTCTTTTTCCAATATTAGTACTTAAAAAGGGTTAGTTTTATGCCTCATTTGATGTAATTTATATGTTGCATTTTACACACATCAAATACCCCCACACTTGAACTTTTGCTTGTCCTCAAGCAAAACTCTTTAATATGTGGCTTACACTCCCAAATGGAATAGGTAGAAGAGAAGGTTTTGGGCTTGTCGTAGAGTGTCGGGATCTCCAAGATCTTTTTGGGTTTTATTTTTATTTATTTACACTCCTATTCATAATGATTTATTTAGAACTTTTCATAAAAGAAATTACTTATTTGGGCATAACATGCCTTTTTTAAAATTCTATCTATATACAAGTTCACATACCTCACGGGGAAATCACTCACACTCGGCCGAAGGTGTATTTTTAGTGAATCACTCGAGAGCGGCATGGAACTTATTCCTACCATAGGCTTGCCAAGAAATCAATCCTCTTCCTTTTTAACTTTTATACCTTTGTAGATATCAAGAGGACTTTGTGGGTTAAGGGTTAGGCTAGGGTTAAAGGTAGGTGGTTGGGTTAGTGGTTAGTAGAAAAAGGGCTAAAAGCGTAACAGGTGTCGGTTTTCGTATTTTTGCAACTTTTTATTTTGATGAAGCTTTTATTCAAACTAAGTTATTTTTGGTTAACTTGTTTGTTTATTCTCTTTTTGCTTCATCATTATCACTTTTTTTTTTTACGAAGAACCGAACTTGTTACTAAAATAAAGGGTTAAAAATGAAAAAGGGTTTGGTGGGTAAAAGGGTTTTTGTTTGGGTGATGAAACGAAAAGGTTTAGGCTCAAAGGGGCTAACTAGGGGGATTTTTGGGTAGGTGGTAAAAGAAAAAGAAAAATAATGGTGTAGAAATAAAAAGGGTTAGTCCTAATGCCTCCATCATTTACTTACTTGGGTTTAAGTTGATAAGGACCGGGAATGTATTGTCATGGCAAGTTCTAGAGTCGTAAGAACCAAGCGGCTATTCACACAAGAAACGAAAAATGAGCATTTAGTCAAATGATATGTAATTGTGTGCTCAATAAAGGCTTAAAACTCACTTTTGTGGGAATGGGTTTTTATGTGATCAAGTATATATAATCAAATTTTAAATAAGTTTGCTATGCCTTTTCATAATTTTCTTATGTTGGTTCTTTTTATCACTACGGTATCGGTTGTAAATTTGTAAAAATATAAGCTTTTTGAGAACTTGAATTTCCCGAGTTAAACCTAGACAAGTAAAAAAAAATGAAATTTTTGAAAAAAATTTTTGGGGTGATTAGCGGTTCCAATAGAGTTTTGTGTAAGGCTTGTATTTAGGACTTGCAAAATTCAAGGTTACTGCCATTCGGGACTAAAAAATCAGTCTTTGATGCTCCCTAATCAGTTCCTAATGGTTTTCAGGGACTGATATGCCAGTCCCCAGTCAGTACCAGATACCTAGTCCTAAATAGTGGTTTTAGTGACTGAAAATCAGCCCCCATTGTATGATACCATCAGGTACTAACAGTCAGTCTCCGATGCATAAAAGTTCAGTCCTTAATTTGGCCCTGATACCACATCATTTTAGTCCCTAAAACATATCTTCAATGACTGCAAATCAGTCGCAGATACTATGATATTTCAGTCCCTCTGTGTAACTTTAGGGACTGAAAATTAGTTATCTAAACAAGTATATATAGTCCCTATTGGTTTCATTACATCATGATTCCGTATCAAATTAGTCTGCAATAAACTGTTTTAAAGACTGAGAATTAGTCCCAGGTACGACTCGATTTCAGTCGTTAATATGGCAAGTTTAGTGACTAAAAATTAGTATCCGATACTATGTTATTTTAGTCTCCAACATGTACTTGTGGAGTCTAATAATCAGTCTAAGATAACAATCATGTTCAGTCTCTAATAAATTTATTTAGGGGTCTGAAAATCAGTCTTCTAAATCAGTCTCTAATATGTTTTGCAATGACTATTTTTTTAGTTTATATATTAAAATACAGTTACTAAATTACAGTAATATAATTCATAAATTTGGCTTTTGCTTCCCAAAATTCTAATACATTCAAGCACTAATATCATAACAATAACCAAGCAAAATAACACCAAATAATCGGTTCTAAAGTTTAAAAGAGTACTAGATAAAAAAAGATAATAAACATCATAACTAACTACCTAAATTGTATTATCACTAACAACTTCATCACTTGCATCTATGGGTATTGTGCTTTCAAAGTCTGGAAACTTTGTGCCAATGAACTCAAACATTCTTTCATATTTCTCCTTATCTCGTTTCTGTTTCGCCTCGAGTGCAATAACCTTATTTCTCAGACTTTCGTTCTCACTTGAGTCTCGTTGAGATGATTCAGCTACCGATTTCACCCAACTATCTTTTTTCCTCAACACGGGCCCAACACCAACCTCCCATGCTGATTGTATTGTTTTCTTCCTACCACAAACACTTTTTATGGCTTCTTTCTCAAGTTGATGCTCCATAGTAGTGGTAATTGTTATTCCTTTAGAATTTAATTCATCCAAGGCTGCCTGCTTATGTGCAATGATGTTTTCCTATCATAATAGAAGGTAAGAGAATAGTATTTAAAACTAGTAGCAACACGGAATATATATTTGACAAAAAAATCACAATCAAAAGTTTTTAACAAGAAGATGCTTACATATTCAATACGTGAATTTTCATTTAGCCATCCTTGTTTCGTGGCATTGAAATGCAGCTTGTGATAAAGTTCTAACGGGCTAGGCGGCATCTGAGTCTCGGGATTTATCTAACATTATAAAAATTATAATAATGAAGATTAGATTTATTCTGAAAAGAGTAAAATCAATCTTTTTATAACAGATATAATAAGCCTAAGAAAAACTCATCAAATTCTACTACTACGTTAACATCAATAATATATTGCACTATGAGTCGAAAGTCTAAATCTTACCATTTGAAATGTATGATTGGCTATCGACCGAGAGCCCCCTCTGCTTATATTAACTTGTTTTGCTCTATTAGCTTCCATCTTATCACTATATTTCTATAAATAATAAAAAACGTCATACATGTTAGACCCGAAAAGTAAGAAAATAATTCACGTATATGTATTGGATTTGTAAAAAAAAATAGCATACCTTAGTTTTTTCTAACTCCCAATAGTCGCACAAATGATTCCATTCTTGAATCGGGCAATCCGATTTCCTTTTAGATCTTGCTAGCTGCGGATTGGTTTTCCCTCCGTTCTTCTTCCAATGTTCACTCCATTTACCTTGGGTGCGTTTCCACTGGGCATGTAGTCGAGCATTCACATACTCCATAAAAATGGTATTTGTTCTCAATAACTCGAATTTTCCCTACATCGAATCGAATACATTGTTAATGATAGAAACGAAAATGTAACATCATAATAGCTTCTAAATATTTAAAAGTAAAAATAATACAACTTACTTCTAATTTCTCATACATCAAGGTTTTCGCATCTTCCAGTACTGATTCCCATGTGTGATAGTTCATCGGACAAAAATTGCGCATAATGATTCCACACTCGGTCGCAAAGTCTGTTGCTGAGGTCCCAATAAAGGATATTGTATGCTCATCCATTCTCAAAGGGATTTTAGAACCCTCAGGCAAATCCTTTAGAGTCCTATTGACGCTAAGATTTAAATTCGGACCGCGCCTCTTTGGTGGATCAACAGATTATTGTTCTGTATCAGCTGGTTGTTCTGCATGTAAAATACGATTTAAATAATAACTAGTTCATGTATGACAAAATTACAATTCTAACGCTATCAATAGTAGCATCATGACACTTGAGTTGAAAACAATTCTTAATTAATACATAATCTACTGTTATGAAGAACAATTTAGAAATTCATCCACAAAACAATCAACTAGCTTAATGCCAATAATAGTTATGTACACAATTGGATTCAGTAATGAAGCAAAGAGCATGAATTTAACAAAACAAAATGGGTTTTATATGAGAGTATGAATGCAGCCTAAATACCAAATTAACCAGACCTGTTTGAAGCATAACCCAGACCCGACTTAACGAATAAACATTAAGGTCGGTATTCGATTTTAATGTAATATTTTTGAAACTTGATTAACCTGAAACCCAGACCCGACTTAACGAATAAACATTAACCTGTTTGAAACCTGGACTGAAAAATACCCGAAACCGAATCGGTATACTATAAACATGGTGGTATTCGGTTCCTATATTTTTTAGATTTCGGGTTCAGATCGGTTCTCGGGCCCCAACCTCGGGTAACCGACCTAATCGTAACCCAACCGAAGTTAATAAATCAAATTGCAAACTGTAACCCGAGTCCCCCAATTTTTACCTTCCTTAGTTCAGTAGTTTGACTTATTTTATTGAATGAATATGGCAATAGTGTACATGTAAATCTATGTGTCTGCTTTCAGTAAGCCTAAAATTAATAAATAAAATGAAAAGGAACTAAATAATCAAGTGAGGAAGAAAGATGAAAATGGTGAGGAATCTCGTATGGTTATACAGACAAGATAAAGATACTAGCATGGTTTAAAGGTAAATATCACAATTAGTGGAGTAAAATGTAAATGCATAATAAACATTGTCTCGTAGGATTATTTTGGTCAAATTAATTTCAAAGAGTTGAATGTACCGGTAGCTCCGCTGTTGGTCGAATTACGCTTGCGTCTGCGGTTCGGGCGCGGCATTCTAGCAGATGCACTTCCCTCGGCTGTTGATTGAGTTGTAAGTACTCGAGAATCATCTTCAGACCTTGTTCTTGTAAGGACCATCATGAGTAACACAAATATCCACATTGTACTACAAGGAAAATGATAGTCAATTAACAAAGATTTATACATTACACAACCAGTAATGTTTTGAACCAGAACACAAAAATGATACTAATAATGCGAGATTTGCAAGAATAAATAATAAAACTGAGTATGGTAACTTTACAATATACATACTACACAAATGCAATTACTTCATAATTATAAAATAAGGATGAATAAGAAATTTCATGACTTCATGATCTGTACCTTTTATGTCCTTATAATAAATTTATTACTTCATGATCAGTAATGTTTATGCATTATGCCATTAATTGTTAACCAGGTATTATCTCAAAAATAATACTCTGTTAAAATAGAAGAATAGTACTCTGTTTATACCTTTTATGATCAGTAATGTTTATCTTATTATAATAAATTTCATTACTTCAAATCAGTAATGAATAAGAAATTTCATGACTGAATAGAAGAATAATACCAATTGCTTAAAAATCAAATTATCTCAAAAAGCATAAATGAACAGAACCATATTACCGAACTCAACGAACTCAACAAAGTGGTGATTTGTTACCTGGTTTTGCAATAGTATAATATAGAAGGTGATTTGTGGGTGATGCTTCGCAGCAGTTAAGAACTCATCGGCAACGGAATCGTCGATATTCATTATGCGATTTCAATTGAGGGATTAAAACGGAATGAGATCCCGATTCTTTCGCCAGTTTGTGATTCGTGAGCCCTAATATTTTGGGAATTCCCACCTCTTCTTTTAAGAATCCGCTTCTCCCAAAAACTTAAGGTTTTTTCTATGAATAATGATTTGTTAGGTTTGCTGGTTGAATAAATACCCCAAAAACTTAAGGGTTCTAAACATTGTAACAATTTCTATTCTAATTAACAAGTTTAAATGAAAGTGTCGATATAATATTTGTTTTCTTTAGTTAAGCTAAATATATAAATATTGAATTTGACCAATTCATGATTCTCACATACGAAGCTTATAATAATAATGATAAAAGGTTGATATGAATTATATTGAATCGTATATCTTTTCGTGAGTAGGTTAGGGTTATCTAGAAATCTCGTGGCTCCGAGCTTTATCGGATTTAATTCGGACAAAAGGCTTGCGGTATAGTTCGGTTTAAAACTAGCTCGGCTCGGTTAGAAAGCGAGCCTAGCTCAGCTGGTTCGTAACAAACCGGATTAGCCCACTTTGGCTCGCTCGTTATCTCAGATTATTTTACCTTTAGTTTGTTCTATTTGTATACACATACAATATAATATAAAGTTTGGTTATTATTTGTAGGAATTTAGGAATTAAGTTGGATATCTTTAGCATATATGGGGTTTATAATTGAGTCGTGTTTGCCCTGGCTCGGCTGGGCTCGTAAACAACCATGTAGCGTAATTAATGACCCAAGCCATAGTGACATCATGCATGACTCAAACTTATAGCCGAGCTAATGAGCGAACAAAACTTGTCTCGAGCCAACTCATTTACAAACTGAGTCAATTTGAGGAATCTCTAAGCCACGTTGTTTTTATACAATCCTATTAGAGGGTAATGGTTTATTAGGGTGACTAATCGTCATTTGGTAAATTAGGCCTCATAAAAGCTATTATGAGTGTTAAGACTATTAGTGACTTTATCTAACCATCAAGACTTTCGTTGAGCTTATTCAACCATCAATACCATTCATAGTTATCAATGACTCTAAACCCTAATCAATGACTCCAATTGATTATTATTGACTCTAATTGTTCATCAATTACCCCTAATTAGCCTTGAATGTGGTCTCTCATTGTGCGTTGTTATCCGAAATTAACAAATACGACCGTGGGGTATGGTGGGGCTTGGGTTGGGGGCATGAGTTGACACGTGGAGTTCGAGCCCTCCCTCCGCCTAGTGACGTGTCCGTGGGGTATGGCGGGGCGTGGGTGCACCGCATGGGTTGGCAGGTTATTAAATATATATATATATATATATATATATATATATATATATATATAATTTAAAACCCAAGGCGAATAGGAGGCCACCACATCAAACCCAAGCCGGCCCCACGCCCGGCTTCAAACCCAAGCCCCAAGGGGTGGTGGCTTGAGCGTTTTCCCCCAACCCACGCCCCATACCCCACAGTCTAATGCCGAGCTTGATCATAAATGGTTCTATATGACCATAAACAACCTCAACTGCCTATTAGTGACCATCATGTAGGCCCCACCCTTATATCTAATAAGAAATAACCACATTTTTAAAGAGTCTAGATAGACTAAATGGAAATCAAACAGACCCTAAATGCAAAGATTGGCTGTGCTTTACACCATTGATATAACACTCCGAACCGTTTGGTCGAAGGAGTAGGTGTTCGCTAGTCTCGTTATACTCCCCACATATGACACACTCCAAGGATTGTACCGCGACACCCCTTCGAGACAGTGCGACACGGGTTGGGAGTCGCTATTTGGTAGTCGTATGTCGGCCGCGTATGGGCGGCTTGGTTATGCTAATTGAAATATAGATAAAAAAACACGTCGTGCGGTGTGGGTGGTGAATTGAATTTTTTTTTTGCGGCGGCTCAGTTTTACGTCGTAATATAAAACGTTAAAAAAAATGAAAGATGATAACTTTTCATTCGAAAATTTGTTTATTAACTAAAAAAAAGAACTAAAGTACGAAGCTATCTAAAATACATGAACAAAAAAAAAAGAAAAAAACCCTTGGTTATGAATGGGGGAGAGGGATTCGAACACAAGACACCAATATTATAAGCCTTAGAACAAATGAGGATAACCAATAAACCAAGTTATCTGTTTATATTAATGAGGCTGATCTTTTATATATAAAACGTGATACACGAATCTTGGATTGTTGGTAAAAAAGGCCCAATCCAAATTAATCGATCATAAACTCTAATACCTATTAATTACGGCAGTTAATTTATCGATCATCAAAACCTGTAATCATTCATCCAGTTCTGAATTTCAATCTTCAACAGCGTTCAACGACTTTTGATCATCAATACATGCTGCTTTCAACGGCCATCACTTTTGCTTCTTCAGGTATTGTTCAGATTTCAACGACTTTCGATCACATTTGTGTTTTGATTTCAGATTTGTGAATTAGGGTGTGATTTTTCTGTTATATATACTTCGGTTATGTTTTATTATATGTGTAACCTGAATAGAAGAATAATACTCTGTTACAAATATGTGTAACCTGAATCATATTATCTCAAAACTTAAGTCAACTCAATGAGTTTCAAGTTACAAATATACATACTGACAAAAAAAAGTCAACTTATACGTCTTTTACTTTAGAGTTTGCTGCAAATTTCTCAATGAATTTCAGGGGTATTTTGGGCATTTAAAGGTTTTAGAGTTTGCTGCAAGTCTTCACATTGAACCGTGTTCTAAAAACGATATCGAGACTGATTACCTCCTGCTGCAGGTCCGGTTTTCTGTCCTTTTTTTTTAAGTTTTTAGGTTTTCTGTCCGAGTCGGGTATTGGTTGGTTTGGTTCGAGTTTAACGTAGTGGTGAGCAAATGTCCATACCCGACCCTATGAGAACCCGACCCAAGAACCGGAAAAGCATAGAAAAAGTCAACTTATACGTCTTTTAGTTTAGAGTTTGCTGCAAATTTCTCAATGAATTTCAGGGGTATTTTGGGCATTTAAAGGTTTTAGAGTTTGCTGCAAGTCTTCACATTGAACCGTGTTCTAAAAACGATATCGAGTCTGATTACCTCCTATTGCAGGTCCGGTTTTCTGTCCTTTTTTTTAAGTTTCCCATCACAAGTAGGCTTAAGCGCTTATATGCATCAAGACACACTGCTAAGGAAATGACGTGGCATGATCGACGAACCAAAGAAGAGGGGGTTCTTAGGCATCCAGCTGACGGAAAGGCATGGAAACACTTCGATGCAATCTTTCCTGATTTTGCAAATGATCCTAGAAATGTTCGCCTAGGGCTTGCCAGTGATGGTTTCAATCCTTTTGGGGCAAAAAGTCTCTCCTATAGTATGTGGCCTGTTGTGCTCATACCGTACAATATGCCTCCTTGGATGTCTATGGTCGATGTTTCATTTATGTTGACATTGCTGATTCCAGGAAAAGATTCACCAGGAAAGGATATTGATGTATTTTTGCGTCCACTAATAGATGAGTTGAAACTCTTGTGGGACAAGGGTGTTGAAACATATGATTGCGAATCAAAACAAAGATTCAACATGCGTGCCGCACTTTTGTGGACTATCAATGATTTTCCTGCTTATGGTTACCTGTCTGGGTGGAGCACGAGTGGATACAAGGCATGTCCGATATGCAATGACGATGCGAGCAGTATACGTATACGAGACCGAATAGCGTATGTAGGTCATAGGCGATTTCTCCCACAAAATCACTCTTGGAGGAAAGCACGAGATTTTAATGGCCAGAAAGAGACTAGGCTTGCACCTAAACCAGTCAATGGAGAGGAATGCTTACGTCAGTTGGAACATCTCACTATACATCATCATGGAAAACATCAGTCTTATTGCGGAAAAAAAAGAACACGAGATCCACTTGATTTAAATTGGTCGAAGAAAAGCATCTTTTTTGAACTCCCATATTGGCCTAAGTTGTTAATTCGTCACAACATTGACGTGATGCATGTTGAAAAGAATGTATGTGAGAACGTGTTAGGAACCCTATTAAACATAGAAGGAAAGACGAAAGACACTGACAAAGCTCGACTAGACTTGAAAGATATGAACATACGTAAGGAGCTTCACTTGGTGAGGAAGGATGATTGTTGGGTTAAACCACATGCTTCGTATGTTTTAACTCGAGAGGAGAGAATACATTTTTGTAATTTACTTCGATCTGTGCGTTTTCCTGACGGGTATGCCGGAAACTTAGCTAAAAATGTGATTGTTGAGCAAGGTAAGGTACATGGTCTTAAATCACATGATTGTCACGTCTTAATGCAACGCATAATTCCTATTGCAATTCGTCCGTTTTTGACAAAACAAATTCGTGATGCATTAGCCGAGTTGTCTCAGTTTTTCAAGAAACTTACTGAAGCCACATTACACGTGAGGGAGTTGAAAGTGTTGCAAGAAGAGATAGTTAATATTTTGTGCAAACTTGAGCGAATATTTCCGCCATCATTTTTTACAGTTATGGTGCACTTGTGTGTGCATCTTCCCGAAGAGGCAATTTTGGGAGGTCCTGTGCAATCAAGGTGGATGTATCCGATTGAAAGATACCTTGGCCATTTAAAGCGATATGTTGGAAACAAAGCTAAACCCGAAGGCTCGATTGCAGAAGGTTATGTTGTTGAAGAGGCTATAACATTTTGTTCACACTATTTACGAGGTGTGGAATCAAAGTTTGAGAGACGTGACAGAAGCTCTAGTGATTCTCGAAGCTTTGCATTGGATATTTTCAGATTAAATGGTCGTGGTATTGGGAAGAAAAAAGTTCATATCCTTCCTAGTATTCTTATGAAGAAAGCAATATGGTTTATCTTCAGCAACTGTCAACAACTTCAACCGTACTTCGAGTAAGTTTTTTTTTAATCTTTAGATGTGAATTAGTATTAAGTGTGACATGTTAGTAGATTTATAGTTCATTAACACGTGGCAGAGAACACTTACAATCTTTACGAAGGCAACATCCTGAATCATTAGACTTTTCAGAGATGCAACAGTCTACATTCCCGGATTGGTTTGCAAAACGGGTAACAATCACACTCTATTTTACTTACTTTACTTTATGATATTCTAATGCACTCTAACAACATGATTATTATGTTAAAAATTGAGAACAGGTTCGAGATATGTATTCGCTAAATCCATCCCAAACTAATGAGGAGTTATATGCATTATCTTGCCCTCCTGATCATCGAGTTACGTCATACAAGGGATATGTAGTGAATGGAGTGAAATTTAGAGTTAAGTCAAGAGATGACTGCAAGAGAACGCAAAATTGTGGAGTTATGGTCCCGGGCATTCATAATGATGTCGAAGATGATTACTATGGATATCTTGATGAAGTCATTGAATTATCATTCATAAGAGATTTTCGTGTTATTCTATTCAAATGCACATGGTTTGATACTGATCGTCGAAGAAAGCACGTGATATTTGAACCTCATTTCATTAGCATAGACACGTCTCGTAATGCTTATAAGGAAGATCCTTTCATTCTTGCATACCAGGCTAAACAAATATTTTATATAGATGATCCAGTTAAAAGAAATTCACAATGGAAAATCATTGAAAGATTTTCCCACAGGCACTTGTGGGATATTCCAGAAGACAAGAATGCTGAAGATTTGTTAGAAGATGTCAACCTTCTTCGTGAAGATATTCCAGAAGAAATTGTTGAAAATGTTGATGTACAGGGTCCTAGTGACACTACAGATGATTTTATTGATGAAGATATAGATGATTCTGACTGCAGTATGGAAGATTTTGGTTCAGAGTCAAATCTGGATGATTCAGACACTGATAAGTCTAATCATGAGATTGAAAATGTTGAGTCTGACGATGATGATTTGTAATGTTCAACCAATAAATTCCGTAAGAGTTTTGATTTTTAAGTTTTACAAATACTATTCTTATACATGTAAAAGTAGAATTGTTTCACCTTATTCTAACATTATCCATTGATATTATGCTTGCAGGTAATGGTAGAATTACTAGGGATGGGAACACATGTAGTATTCAATAGAGTTTTGTCAAATTTGGCTGGTACATCATCCGTTCCGGTTCAGTTTGGATTCATTGATAAAGGCAGATGTCTTATTTCAGGTATTTTTTTAAGGAAATTTATTGTAATCTAGGTGAATTTTAGCTCATTTATGTATAAGTTGAGTCAAGCAATTGGCTTAAAATGTATGATGTTTCATTTTTGGTTGTTTTTTTTTTTTTTTGTTTATCACTTGTTTTTGGGTAGGCTCTTTTGGGTTTCATAATTAGTGGTCCTTTGCGGTTTTACATGAACACGACCTATTAAACTAAAAAAAAAAACTATTTTAAGTTTTTGTTGAATATTAATAGTTTAATACTCGAAATTTACAAATTCTTGTAATTTTTAAGCAATTATGTCTTAACGGGTTAACTAATTTGACGATAATATCTTTCAGACATGCGATAAGGATGGATTTCGAAGGAACTTATTTTAGAGGCTTGTGTTACTTGGGCATAAACAAGTTGTTGATACGATGCCGGTGCAAGTTGATTTGGATGCTAGCGAACGTTTTTTTTTTGTTTTTGTATTTTATGAAATTTGAACTTCTTTTGTGCAATTTTGTTAGACTTGATTTGGACATATTATGTATTATGTTAAACTTATAATGCATATACCTTTTGAACAATTTATTATTGAATTTCCTTGTTTCGACAATTACTAACGATCGATAGGTTTCATAAATAGTCTTGTGTTAGTTTAACCTCTTTTAATCTTAGATATTGATTTTCTGCCTTTTATTGTTCTTTAAGAATGTCTGAATTAACCACAACATACAAGAGACTGAATATAAGTCTCTAACCTCAATACCTGATATGGTTTGTTTCAAGTATTGTGAGGACTAATCTTGAGTCTATAATATATCAGAGAGTAAATATGAGTCCCAAATAATACTGCAAAACAAAGATCTTTAAGGCTGATTTTTAGTCCTTCATACTTCTCATAAAATGGTAGAATTTATATTAACATAACTAGAGAGTGAAAATTAGTCGTTGAACATTTCCTATATCAAAAGGCATTCAAGACTGAATATTTTCAGTCCCAAATACATTTATTTTATATTAGAGACTGAAGAATAGTTTCAAATACATTTGTACCATATTTCATTATATAGGAAATATATTTGCGACTGAAATTTAGTCTCAAATAAGGCAACTATATATCAGCGACTGAATATTAGTCGCTAAAATGTGAGACTGAAACATCAGTCTCACATTAGTCCCCAATGTTATCAGCAACTGAAAATCAGTCCCAAATACGATATATGTGAGACTGAAACATCAGTCTCTGATAATTTAGTCCCTACTGCTCACTTTTTTTGTAGTGGTCCTCAATGTGTCCCAAAAATAAATTTTTAGGTTGATTAAATGTGTAAAATAGTGTTTAAAAAGCAAAAATTTGTGTTACTGGGCACTGAA
Organism: Helianthus tuberosus; assembly: GCA_030545235.1. Classification (NCBI taxonomy): domain Eukaryota; kingdom Viridiplantae; phylum Streptophyta; class Magnoliopsida; order Asterales; family Asteraceae; genus Helianthus; species Helianthus tuberosus. The sequence continues at coordinate 32,085 of JARYGA010019715.1, read as the reverse complement.
CACGGCCCCGTGTTATCCGGGCACGGCTCCGTGTTCAAGTGCCAGTAACAAAATTAAAATAAGAGAAACAGAAGTCTGGACACGGGGGCGTGTTGGGTGAACACGGCCCGTGTTCAGGTACCTGAACTGGGCGTTTTTCTGCAGGTGGTTCGGCACGGGGCCGTGTTGGTTGAGCACGGCCCGTGTTGAACTTTCTGAAGAGGAGAAAATTGTCGGGTTGCCTTGTTCTTGTGCATGGGTTCATCTTTCTCGTTCCCCTTTTCATCCTTTACCACCATGAGTGTGTTTTATTTCAATACAAACCATCCAAACCTTAAAACCATCATTTCATTTCATCATAGAGAGAACTTACATAGTCCTAAATTAAACTAGATAAAACAAGGAAATAACAAACCATGGAGTCCTAGCCTTTACTTTATTTTAATTAGCAAAATTTCCAAGAAGCAATTAATCTTGGTTAACCAAGGCCTTTTTGAACTCCATCTTCCGCGTGTGGTTCTCCTCAAATGTCGGCGAGCCATTCTTCCACCTCCCTTGGAAGGAGAAAGGAAGGTTCATTGGCATTAGTTTGAGGAGTTTCAACTTCCACCGGGATCTCTTGTAGGTGTTCCACAGGAGGTTCTGCTGGCAAGTCTTCCCACCCGGTAGGGTTGTTGATTCCGAGTGCTAGGTTCCAATCCTGCTGTGGAAGGACTAGTTCCATTGGAGGTGCTACAAGAATATTTAACCTCTGGTGCAAGAGGTTAATTTCTTGGAAGCTACTTTCAAGTCCCATCGTAAGATCGTTAATACGGTCGATTAGGACCTCCTCTACTGAAGTCATCTCGTCGAGAGCCTCCCTTAATGCTATCACATAGTGCACAAGTGTAGCTTCAATGGAGGGTCTTCTTCCTCTTTGGCTGTTTGACGAATGCACAGAAGATGTATTGCTGTTTTCACTCGGCATCCTACGAAAAATAAACTAAAAATAGTTTATTTAATGAAACAGTAACCGAACACGGCCCCGTGCTCACTGAGCACGGCCCCGTGTTCATCTTTCTGCAGAGTTTTGGAACAAGGAAACTTGGATTTTTAAGTTATTTTCTGAACTTGTGGGGCCTTTTTAGCTACTAATAACTTAAAACAATGTTTAATAACATGTTCTTACCAAGATTCCTTGAACAAAACTCATTCATCCCTACCATAGAGTTGGAGGAATTCCAAACTTTCAATGGTAGCTCTTGGAGAAAGATGGAAAAGAAGGAAATGGCTAAAAGAGGAAAGGACAAGATGGGTTGTTGGAACCTTCTTTTAGACTTACCTAGGATAGTTTGAGAGAAGATTCCTGCAAATCTCTGTCCCAAGTTGGTCCAAATGTGCAGAATTCTTGGCTGCATTTATAGAAAATGACAGCATCCTGGACACGGCCCCGTGTTCAGTGGACACGGCCCCGTGTGCAGGAGGAGTTCTGACACAGTTTGTCCGTATTCTGACGTACTGATCAGAATGGAATCTTTCGATGGACACGGGGGCGTGTTGGCTGGGCACGGCCCCGTGTCTAGGGACTGTTTTATGAAGTTGTCTAGTTTTTTTAAGGAACTTGTTAGTATCGGGTGGCTCCTCACTGGTTGGAACAACCCCAAAGTGCCTAAGATACCTTAATTGTCCTATACTAAGGCGAGAACGCAAGAGGTTGTCGGTGAGGGTAATTCCTATTTTCATTCTAGGTGGACAAGTCCAACCCTTTCCCGGGCTCTTGTTAAAGAAGGTGTATGCCGAATCGCTCAGGTCTATGTATGCACCGAACGAAGTCGATGGAGAGTCCTTCACGGCACAATCGACACAGGGACGACTATCGTCCAAGTCTTTGCTAGGTACGAAGGTATTTTCGGGAGCAACGAGGTTGTCGGAATGCGGTTCCAACATTTCTTCATGGGTATCGTCTTGAGGTGGATTAATAAAATCCTTCCCAAGCTCTTCTAACCATTTCAGAATTAGCTCTTCTAGTTGAAATAACTCGCCAAGGAGCATTTCTCCTAGAATATCTGGCTGGGCGCATTCGAGGGAGAAATAGTGTTTATTTTTACTTTCGCCCCTCTTAAGGTTGTGAGAAGATGGTGGGTCCATGTAGTGGGGCCTATAATTTAGGAAGTAGCATTTTACTTCTTCATGTTCGCCACCACATAATTGACACCACGTACCATAAGAGTTGTCACACCCCCAAAAATCCACACGCGGAGTATCACCGCTTGGAGGCGTGACTGACCAGGATCAAGCCATCAATCATATCAAACATAGTATATCAGTGTAAAAGTAGGAAAATGTAATTCATCTTGACATGACTGATGTTCATAACCAAACATTGTTTAAGTAGCGGAAGCATAATAATGAAAACCCAAAGTAAGTTATAAGTTCAAATAACATCTGTGATCCGTATCCCACAACGACTTGCTCCTCCCTGTGCAAGCTCCAAATGTACCTAAGGTCCTGCAAGGCATGTAAGAGAGAGTCAACAACTAGTTGAGCGAGTTCACAGTTAATAGTTCAGTAACAGTATAGCGTGAGTAGTAGTATGTTCGTTCGTTACAATGTATCATATTAGTTTCCATCGCGGCCAATGTCCTTGGCAGGTGTGCGAAGATGTTGGGGAAGGTCTTTCCCCAAGTTTTCTAGACTAGGTTTGTTCGTATCGCGGCCAATGTCCTTGGCAGGTGTGCGATGATGTTGTACGTTTAGTTCGCGGCCAATGTCCTTGGCAGGTGTGCGAAGGCAGTCATAATATCGCGGCCAATGTCCTTGGCAGGTGTGCGAAGATCGTTCAATAAGTGTTACTAGTCTAGCAGTAGGTTCTGTTATCAATGTACGTTCAGAAATCATCAATCCCCATTCCCCCCTGGGAACCCCATGCCTTGGCTTGTGTGAACTCACCTTGGTTTGCTCGGTATGCTAGGTTATGTGCTCGCAAATAAGTCAATCACGTCCTATAGTATGCACGTATGTGAAATCAGTTTGTGTTCAAGTTGTGCACGTATGAACATGTAACACGTAATCACAATCATATACAAGATGGTTACACTTAACAGCAGTTAATTATTCCAGTTAGCATTTAACAGAATTAACTCAAGTTCCTGCACAGATCAGCTATTCGGCGAAACACACATGATGGCGAAACACAGATATTGACGAAACACATAAGTTGGCGAAACACACGCTTGACGAAACATATCCTGTTTCGTCGTGGTCTTAATTGGCGAAACAGAATTCAATTTCGTCGATTACTCTTGGCGAAACACTTTATGTTTCGCCGAGAGTTCTGTTTCGTCGGATGTCAGTTTCGCAGACATCAGATGCAGCAGTTACGAATATACACAGAACCCTAATCATGCTAGCAGCCGTCAACAATATCAGAAATCATACGAAGGTCAATGTGCATAACGAATCATCCTAGAATCATTGTCTAGCATAAACCCTAGTTTTTGTGTATAACATATTAATTTAACATACAACAATCATATCCTTGAACCCTATCAAGATGCTAACTTATATTCAGAATCAGAACAATATAACAATATCCAGAACCGAGCATTCGATTGTATTAAGTTTCGTATAGAATGATTTGTATCCAACTACGACATACATATAAAAATCCATATCATCATCATCATAACAAGAACCCTAATATTTAACATGTATCAGTTTCAGATATACATCATCAAGACAGAATCTCATGGCACAGAAACACATTCACAGATGAACGATCAATCAAGACACATAAATCTACTAACCGAGATGATGGTTTGATCGCACAAGGGTTTCCGGTGGGTTCTAGTTCGCCGTCACAGTGAGAGAGCTCTAGGGTTTCGATTGTGTTGATAGAAAATGTAAAGTGATGTTGTTTTTACGTAAAAATACTCAAAATACGTTCTGGGCCTAACTGGGCTACTGGGCCGGCGAAACAGACTTCTGTTTCGTCGGAGTGTTCATGGCGAAACAGACTGTTTCGTCGAAATGGGTTATGGCGAAACAGCCTTGTGTTTCGTCGAGTTCTAAACAGTTTAAGTTTTACAACAGTACACATGTTATACAATCACACATAACCATGCAAACACACTAGGTTTTATCATAACACAACCATATAGTCAAAGTCAACGTGCATTAAATGCGAATAAAGGATGTCGGAAATTCGAGTTGTCACATTATCCCCAACTTGAAAGAAATTTCGTCCCGAAATTTAGCATGCAGTTACTGAGGAAGCTAGTAGTGTAACGTTGTTTACCTGTGTCGTATCGCGGCTCCTCGAGCAGGTTTGCGAAGATTACTGGTTTTCTTGGGGTGTCACATTATCCCCCCGTTGATTTGGAATTTCATCCCGAAATTCAGCATTGGTAGCTTCAGCCTCAGTAGTAGTTGCTTGGTTTCCGAATAACTGGGGATATTTGAGTTCCATTTGATCTTCACGCTCCCAGGTGAACTCTGGGCCGCGGCGGGAGTTCCAACGAACTCGTACAAGAGGGATTCTCGTGTTCTTGAGGACCTTAACATCCCGGTCCGTGATTTCAACAGGTTCCTCGACGAAGTGCAACCGCTCGTCGATAGTGAGTTCCTTCAAGGGAACTACGTGGGTCTCATCTGACGTACATTTCTTCAGATTCGACACGTGAAAGACATTGTGAACTGCACTGAGTTCAGGTGGTAAGTTCAATCTGTAGGCCACTTTGCCTATTTTCTCAATAACTTCGAAAGGTCCAACATATCGTGGATTTAGTTTGCCGCGCTTGCCAAAACGAACCACACCCTTCCAGGGTGAAACTTTAAGTAGCGCTCGATCCCCAACTTTGAATTCGAGTAGTTTCCTGTCTAAATCAGCGTATGCTTTCTGACGGTCGCGAGCTGCCGCCATGCGTTGTCGTATTTGTGCAATCTTTTCTGTAGTATCGACTACCATTTCTGGACCTGTGATTTGACTTTCTCCCACCTCTGCCCAACAGAGAGGTGACCGGCACTTACGCCCGTACAGTGCCTCGAATGGAGCAGCTTTAATGCTGGTGTGGTAGCTGTTATTGTATGAAAATTCCACGAGTGGCAGATGTTTCTCCCAACCATTGCCAAAGTCAAGTACGCACGCCCGAAGCATGTCTTCTAAAGTTTGAATAGTGCGCTCAGACTGCCCATCGGTCTGAGGATGATACGCCGTGCTCATGTCTAAACGAGAGCCAAAAGATTTATGCATTGCTTGCCACAGTTCTGAAGTAAAACGTGCGTCACGATCAGAGATGATGGAGGTTGGCACTCCGTGCCTCGAGACCACTTCTTTTAAGTAAATGTCTGCCAAGGTAGAGAACTTGTCTGTTTCTTTGATGGCCAAGAAGTGAGCAGACTTTGTGAGTCGATCCACGATCACCCAAATAGTATCATTTCCGCGCTGAGATTTAGGTAGGCCGGTAACAAAATCCATGGAAATTTGCTCCCATTTCCATTGTGGTATCTCAGGTTGTTGTAGTGGTCCTGATGGTTTCTGATATTCTGCCTTGACTCTCGCACAAGTCAAGCATTTGTTAACGTATGTGGCTATGTGGGCCTTCATGCTAGGCCACCAGTATGTAGTCTTAATATCGTGGTACATTTTATCCGAACCAGGGTGTACCGAGTAGCGAGACTTGTGAGCTTCATCCATTACCAGCTCGCATAAGTTGCCATAAAGTGGAACCCAAATGCGTCCTGTTACGTAATAAGCGTCGTCTGCCCTTTGTTCTAATCGTTGCCTTGAGCCGCGTAGGGCTTCAGCCCTGACGTTGTCTGGTTTCAATGCTTCTACCTGAGCATTTCGTATCTGGGAAGGAAGACTAGACTGTATCGTGAGTTGTAAGGCTCGAACACGCTTAGGCGCAGTGTCCTTTCGACTGAGGGCGTCAGCCACAACATTGGCTTTGCCTGGGTGGTACCTGATTGAGCATTCGTAGTCATTTAACAGTTCGACCCATCGTCGCTGTCGCATATTCAGTTCCTTCTGTTTGAATATATGTTCGAGGCTTCTGTGGTCAGTGTAGATTGCGCACTTGGTACCGTACAAATAGTGTCGCCATATCTTAAGTGCAAAAACAACCGCTCCCAGCTCTAGATCATGCGTAGTGTAGTTTCGTTCGTGAACCTTAAGTTGGCGCGAAGCATAAGCAATAACTTTATCCCTCTGCATCAATACACATCCAAGACCTTGGATAGATGCGTCGCAGTAGACTACGAAATCGTCCGTGCCTTCAGGCAGTGAGAGGATAGGTGCGCTACAGAGTCTATCCTTTAAGTGCTGAAACGCTGTTTCCTGTGCGTTACCCCAACGATAAACAACACCCTTCTGCGTCAACAGTGTAAGCGGCTGAGCAATCTTTGAGAAGTCTTTGATGAACCTTCTGTAGTAACCTGCCAAACCCAAGAATTGGCGTATTTCAGTTGGTGTACGAGGCACAGGCCAATTCTTGATCGAATCTACCTTGGATGGATCGACATGAATCCCATCCTTGTTTACCACGTGGCCTAAGAAGTGGACTTCACGGAGCCAGAAGTCACATTTAGAAAACTTGGCGTATAGCTGTTCCGTTCGTAGAAGTTCCAGTATAAGTCGTAGGTGCTGCTCGTGTTCCTCCCGACTTTTCGAATAAATCAGGATGTCGTCGATGAAAACAATGACGAACTTGTCGAGATAGGGTTTGCACACCCTGTTCATAAGATCCATAAATACGGCAGGCGCGTTCGTTAGCCCGAATGGCATGACCATAAACTCGTAGTGGCCGTAACGAGTTCTAAATGCTGTTTTAGAGACGTCCTCATCCCGGACTCTCAGCTGATGATAACCTGACCTTAAGTCTATCTTGGAGTAGTAGCTCGACCCTTGCAGCTGATCGAATAAATCATCTATGCGCGGAAGAGGATAACGATTCTTGATCGTCACCTTGTTGAGTTCACGGTAGTCTATACACATCCTGAACGTACCGTCTTTCTTCTTCACGAATAACACTGGAGCTCCCCAAGGCGAAGAGCTAGGACGTATAAAACCCTTTTCCAAGAGTTCTTGTAGCTGCTTTGACAATTCTTCCAATTCAGTTGGAGCCAAACGATAAGGCGCTCGAGCTATGGGTGCTGCTCCTGGAGCGAGCTCGATCTGAAATTCAACTTGACGATGAGGCGGCAACCCAGGTAATTCCTCAGGAAACACTTGAGGAAAGTCTCGTACTACAGGAATATCTTCAATCTTTTTCTCTTTCTTCGAGGTATCTGTGACGAGCGCTAGTATAGCAGTGTGCCCCTTGCGTAAACACTTCTGAGCCTTCAAAAAGGAGATGATGCCACTCACGACACCACTCTTGTCGCCTTGAACTTCGAGAGGTTCCTTGCCCGAACGAGGAATACGAATGACCTTTTCTTTGCATAAAATCTCCGCTTGTTGTTGAGATAACCAATCCATACCAATGACGACGTCAAAGCTACCCAAAGGTATAGGAATGAGATCGATGGAGAAAGTCTGATCAGCGAGGATAAGATTACACCCTTTAACTATGTGCGTGGCCTCTAGGCTTTTACCGTTAGCTAACTCTACGACATGTTCGGTGTTTAAGAGAGTTGGTGCACGTTTTAACATTTCACTAGCTTTTAGAGACATGTAACTTGTATCCGTACCAGAATCAAATAGTACAGTAACATAAAAGTCGTCGAGAAGAAACTTACCCATAACCACGTTGGGATCATTCCTGGCATCACCCTGACCGATCACAAACATACGACCTCTAGCACCATTGTTGTTATTGTTTCCACCGTTGTTGTTGTTCCCGTTGCCCTGATTGTTGTTGTTGTTATTGTTCTGGTTTTGGTTTAACTGAGGGCAATCCCGCTTGTAATGACCTTCAGCCCCACACTGGTAGCATCCCCTGTTTCCCTGCTGCTGCTGCTGAGGCTGGTTTCGTGGAGCAGGTGGTTGTTGCTGGTTCTGATTTGCTGGCCGTACGCTTCTACAATCCTTAGCCTCATGACCCATCTTGAGGCATCTTTGACACTGTTCCCTGCGGCATCTTCCACTGTGGTGTTTGTTGCACCTTCTACACCACGGGTGAATTCCCCGATAGCCACTCTGCCCTTGACTACCTGCTGATTGCTGATTCGGACTCTGGTGATCATTTGTTTTGCGTTGCTGAGCTTGAGACTGAACAGTAGCTGAACCCTTGCTAGAATCCCCCTCCCATTTCCTCTTATTGTCGCTGGGAGTAGCAGGGGTAACCAAAGTGGTAGCGGTAGCAGTAGCGCTGATGCGTTTAGGCAACCTGTTTTGCTCCACCGCCTGATCAGTGAGACGGTGAGCCAGCTGAACAACCTGCTGGTAAGTGGCATGATTTGCTGATGTCACATGACTCTGGATCTCTGGCACCAGACCCTTAAGATAAAGTTCAATACGCTTGTCCACCAGAGTAGGACACAGTAATGCAAGTTCATTCGATCTCTTGGTATACGCTTCGATCTCAGACCCCGTCATCTTGAGGTTGAAAAACTCGACTTCCAGCTTATGAATATCATCTCGACTGCAGTATTCCTCCTTGATCATCTCTTTGAAATTGTTCCATGGGGTGGCGTTAGCAGCAACCAACCCCAGGATTTGGACCTGAGCTTTCCACCATGTGAGGGCTAAACCCTCGAGGGTACCGGTAGCATATTTCACCCTGCGTGCCTCAGGGCACTCACACATCTCAAACACAGACTCTATATTTTCAAACCAATGCAGGAGACCTACGGCTCCTTCAGTGCCGCTGAAAGTGGATGGACGACAGTCCATGAAAGTCTTGAAAGTGCAAACAGGTGCTTGACCTGTTGTGTAAAAGAATTAGGACAAGTTTAAACACGAGAGTTGGTTTAGGAACGTAGGATCTAAGGATCCTAGAGTGAGTTGTAACTGCAGGGTATACCTCCTGCTTGTGCGGCTGCAACGGCCGCAGTGACTCGTTCGTTAATGAGGGCCGTCAACTGGTCCTGAGTCATGTTGATACGTCCAGACATGATCTTCATAGTAAAGATAACGTAAGTGAGATAGGTTCGCAAATCGTGCGATGACAGAAGAGAGTGAGCATATAAGCGTTCTCAATCAGTAACGAATAGTAAACAATGTAATCTAAGCATACCACGAGCAAAGTTCTATGTAGTTCTAGCATGTAGGTAATGTAACATGAATAGTAATACCTATGATGTTGAGCCTTGCACGTGGAGCGAAGCGTCGTTGTGGATCGTTGAGAGCACTGTTCTGGTTATAGTCTGGTTTTAACAAAATCGTTTTCCCTTTATTAAAACCAAGTTCTCTATAACCAATGGCTCTGATACCAATCTGTCACACCCCCAAAAATCCACACGCGGAGTATCACCGCTTGGAGGCGTGACTGACCAGGATCAAGCCATCAATCATATCAAACATAGTATATCAGTGTAAAAGTAGGAAAATGTAATTCATCTTGACATGACTGATGTTCATAACCAAACATTGTTTAAGTAGCGGAAGCATAATAATGAAAACCCAAAGTAAGTTATAAGTTCAAATAACATCTGTGATCCGTATCCCACAACGACTTGCTCCTCCCTGTGCAAGCTCCAAATGTACCTAAGGTCCTGCAAGGCATGTAAGAGAGAGTCAACAACTAGTTGAGCGAGTTCACAGTTAATAGTTCAGTAACAGTATAGCGTGAGTAGTAGTATGTTCGTTCGTTACAATGTATCATATTAGTTTCCATCGCGGCCAATGTCCTTGGCAGGTGTGCGAAGATGTTGGGGAAGGTCTTTCCCCAAGTTTTCTAGACTAGGTTTGTTCGTATCGCGGCCAATGTCCTTGGCAGGTGTGCGATGATGTTGTACGTTTAGTTCGCGGCCAATGTCCTTGGCAGGTGTGCGAAGGCAGTCATAATATCGCGGCCAATGTCCTTGGCAGGTGTGCGAAGATCGTTCAATAAGTGTTACTAGTCTAGCAGTAGGTTCTGTTATCAATGTACGTTCAGAAATCATCAATCCCCATTCCCCCCTGGGAACCCCATGCCTTGGCTTGTGTGAACTCACCTTGGTTTGCTCGGTATGCTAGGTTATGTGCTCGCAAATAAGTCAATCACGTCCTATAGTATGCACGTATGTGAAATCAGTTTGTGTTCAAGTTGTGCACGTATGAACATGTAACACGTAATCACAATCATATACAAGATGGTTACACTTAACAGCAGTTAATTATTCCAGTTAGCATTTAACAGAATTAACTCAAGTTCCTGCACAGATCAGCTATTCGGCGAAACACACATGATGGCGAAACACAGATATTGACGAAACACATAAGTTGGCGAAACACACGCTTGACGAAACATATCCTGTTTCGTCGTGGTCTTAATTGGCGAAACAGAATTCAATTTCGTCGATTACTCTTGGCGAAACACTTTATGTTTCGCCGAGAGTTCTGTTTCGTCGGATGTCAGTTTCGCAGACATCAGATGCAGCAGTTACGAATATACACAGAACCCTAATCATGCTAGCAGCCGTCAACAATATCAGAAATCATACGAAGGTCAATGTGCATAACGAATCATCCTAGAATCATTGTCTAGCATAAACCCTAGTTTTTGTGTATAACATATTAATTTAACATACAACAATCATATCCTTGAACCCTATCAAGATGCTAACTTATATTCAGAATCAGAACAATATAACAATATCCAGAACCGAGCATTCGATTGTATTAAGTTTCGTATAGAATGATTTGTATCCAACTACGACATACATATAAAAATCCATATCATCATCATCATAACAAGAACCCTAATATTTAACATGTATCAGTTTCAGATATACATCATCAAGACAGAATCTCATGGCACAGAAACACATTCACAGATGAACGATCAATCAAGACACATAAATCTACTAACCGAGATGATGGTTTGATCGCACAAGGGTTTCCGGTGGGTTCTAGTTCGCCGTCACAGTGAGAGAGCTCTAGGGTTTCGATTGTGTTGATAGAAAATGTAAAGTGATGTTGTTTTTACGTAAAAATACTCAAAATACGTTCTGGGCCTAACTGGGCTACTGGGCCGGCGAAACAGACTTCTGTTTCGTCGGAGTGTTCATGGCGAAACAGACTGTTTCGTCGAAATGGGTTATGGCGAAACAGCCTTGTGTTTCGTCGAGTTCTAACCAGTTTAAGTTTTACAACAGTACACATGTTATACAATCACACATAACCATGCAAACACACTAGGTTTTATCATAACACAACCATATAGTCAAAGTCAACGTGCATTAAATGCGAATAAAGGATGTCGGAAATTCGAGTTGTCACAAGAGTGCCGAAAGTAAAAATAATTACTATCACTCATGTTTATGTCAGAAATTACCAACCGCCGGGATCTAACGGTTCTGTTTTCAGTAACTGAAACTTGGGCACGGGGGCGTGTTGAGTGGGCACGGCCCCGTGTTCAGCTACTGTCTGATGTAAAACAGGATTGCCAGTTCCAATGATTGAGCACGGGGGCGTGTTCAGCGGGCACGACCCGTGCTGAGCTCTGCAGAAGCTGAAAAACTAAGAAAATCCTAAAAAATAAAAAGAAAAAATAAAAGATGATTAGGCCGTTGATTCCTAACTTTCTTAAAATCCTTGTGTCCCCGGCAACGGCGCCAAAAACTTGATGTGCGGTAAGTGTCGTATATATTAGGTGTATATTTTAAGCCCTTTTTAACACTTATGTTAGCCAAGTTTTAAATTTATAAAACACGATATTTCACTAACACTAAACACACATATGGGCAAGTGCACCCATCGTTGAGTGTAGTATAGCGTTGGTAAGATACCGAGGTCGTCCAAGGACACAAGAGCTTTTAATACCGGTTTATCCTCAACGTCTAACCAAAATAAAAGTTTAGAAAAAATGTTTTAAGCTAAGAAAAAATAAAACTAACTAAAATGCTGAAAATAAAAATAAAAGAAAAACAGATAGACAAGATGAATCACTTGGTTCCGACTCGTATCTAGTATAACCTTTGATTATTTCCGCACTTTTGCACATAATTAAGAGATTATCTTAGTTATTGTAGTAGGCCCCTCTTTTGAAGGCGACGTTACCCTCACCCCAGTAGTTTGAGTCAGCAGGGATACAATCCTAAAAGGGTGGATTATTGGAAGATAATGAATTAAGTTATTAATGCAGTATTGTGGTAGGCCCCGCTTTTGGCGGTGACGTTACCCTCGGCTAAGTAGTCTGAGTCAGCAGGGATACAGTCCTAAATAGCCGGGTTATAGTATTAATAGTAGTTAACTTATGAGGGGATCAAAGAGTTTGGACCCCCGCCATCCAATACCGTGAAGTATTGAAGGAGGTCCTACTAAATTTGACCCAGGTCCATTGCAGGACCTCTAAACGCTGAACAATGGCAAGACCTTTACCAAACCGTTCCCTTAACCCCCTACCAGGTAGCCAACATACCTCCATATAGACCGTGGAGATATGAATGGTGAAAATCCTTTATTTTATATAGACAGTAAAATAATGCCAAGACACCACGGACAAACGATAAGGAAAGATCACCTTCAACATAAGTAACTAGTTATTAAAGTCATTAATACAAAACCAAATAAAAAGTGCAAAAGATTAGAAATAAAAAGTATTATACTAGACACTTTGTCTTCACCAAGTGATGTAAGAGACTTAGGCAAACATGGCCTTGATTGTCAAGAACTCTTATGATCAATCTTGGATCCCGAGACGACTCACACACTCTACGATGGACAATGGATGATGGTGGTGGATGATGGTGTTGTGATGGTGGTGGGTGGTGGATGAAGTGTGAGAGAGGTGGTGTGCCAAGGGATGAGATGAAATGAATCCAAGCACTCCTATTTATAGGCTGAACAGAGAGCTGGACACGGCCCCGTGTCCGCTGGGCACGGCCCCGTGTCCGTCTGACAATCTCTCTCTTCATTAATTGTAATTCGCAATTACAATAAATGCGCCTGCTGTACTTTCGACACGCCCCCCGTGTCCGCTGAGCACGGCCCCGTGATGGGCAATAGAAGCTTCTATGGATTTGTCTTTTCTGCTGCTTCTTGGGCACAGCCCCGTGCTGGCTGAGCACGGGGCGTGTTCAGCCTTCTGTCTTCTCCTTTTTGCTTTGGAAGGTGCCGTTGAGGGGTCGGGCAGTCCACTAATGTTCCTTTCCTTGTATTTATGTTGGATTTAGCTGTCTTTTTGTTTCTTTTGCGTTTTTGAGCTCATTTAATCCTGAAAATACAAAAGGAAGACAAAAACACTCTTTTTCCAATATTAGTACTTAAAAAGGGTTAGTTTTATGCCTCATTTGATGTAATTTATATGTTGCATTTTACACACATCAATATACCTTTGTAAATATCAATAGGACTTTGTGGGTGAAGGGTTAGGCTTGGGTTAAAGGTAGGTGGTTGGGTTAGTGGTTAGTAGAAAAAGGGCGAAAAACGTAACAAGCGTCGGTTTTCGTAAGACTTTTTTATTTTTGTAACTTTTATTTTGATGAAGCTATTATTCAAACAAAGTTATTTTTGATGAACTTGTTTGTTTATTTTCTTTTGCTTCATCATCAACAATTTTTTTTTTTGAAAAGTCATACGAAAAACCGAGCTAGTTACTAAAACAAAGGGTTAAAAATGAAAAAGGTTTTGGTGGGTAAAAGGGTGTTTGGTTTGGGTTATGAAATGAAAAGGTTTAGGCTCAAAGGGGCTAACTAGGGGGATTTTGGGTAGGTGGTAAAAAAAAATAATGGTGTAGAAATAAAAAAAAGGGTTAGTCCTAATGCCTCCATCATTTACTTACTCGGGTTTAAGTTGGTAAGGACCGGGAATGTATTGTCATGGCAAGTTCTAGAGTCGTAAGAACCAAGCGGCTATTCACACAAGAAACGAAAAATGAGCATTTAATCTAATGATATGTATTTGTATGCTCAATAAAGGCTCAAAACTCACTTTTGTGGGAATGGGTTTTTATGTGATCAAGTATATATAATCAAATTTTAGCTAAGCTTGTCATGCCTTTTCATAATTTTCTTATGTAGGTTCTTTTTATCACGACGCTATCGGTTGTAAATTCTTAAAAATATAACCTTTTTAGAACTTGAAATTCCCAAGTTAAACCTAGACAAGTAAAAAAAATGAAATTTTTTTTCAAAAAAATTTGGGGTGATTAGCGGTTCCAATAGAGTTTTGTGTAAGGCTTGTATTTAGGACTTGCAAGATTCAAGGTTTTAGCATCCCCCCCCCACACTTAAATTACACATTGTCCTCAATGTGTCCCAAAAATAAGTTTTTAGGTTGATTGAATGTGTAAAAAGGTGTGAAAAAACAAAAATTTTGTGTTACTGGGCGCTGAACATGACCCCGTGTTGTCCGGGCACGGCCCCGTGTTCAAGTGCCAGTAACAAAATTAAATCAAGAGAAACAGAAGCCTGGACACGGGGGCGTGTTGGGTGAACACGGCCCGTGTCCAGTTACCTGAACTGGGTCTTTTTCTGCAGACTGTGCAGCACGGGGCCGTGTTGGGCGGACACGGCCCGTGCCGAGCTTACTGTAAACGAAGAATTTTGTTGGATGGTCCTGTTTTCCTGCATGGGGTGCTGGTTCAAGTTTCCCTTGTATCCTTTGCCATCTCAAGTGTGTTTTATTTCTGAAAATTAAAACTAACTAGAAAACATGAAAATTAATCTAAACTAAACTAATGATAGTTCCACGGAATGCCTCCGTGGTGCGCCACGTTTATAAGGGTCCTTGGCTAGACCCAAAGCCTGGTCATATGTTACCCAAGTGGGATGTATTGCATCCCATGTTACACCGTCGAAGAGTGTCATCCAAGCTTGAGTCTATGACCTTCATGTAGTTGACCGGGTCTTCATCCTCTACTCTTTTTCCACATTCAAACTTCACTTCCTTGTCCCCAAACTTCAATGTTAACGTTCCGTCATTCATATCCACCACTGCTTGGGCGGTGGCTAGAAATGGCCTCCCGAGGATGAGAGGGACATCGGTGTCTTCTTCCATGTCTAGCATGACAAAGTCGGTTGGGAAAACGAAGTTGTCAACTTTTACCAATAGATTTTCAGCGACACCTTGTGGAAATTTGACGGATCTGTCGGCGAGTTGTATGCTCATCTTTGTAGGGCTTGTTGTTCCTAGGCCGAGTCGTTTGAACATCGATGTTGGCATGAGGTTAATGCTAGCCCCAAGATCGGCTAATGCATTACGAACGGGGGATTCCCCAATGGAGCAAGGAATTGTGAAGCTTCCAGGATCGATTTTCTTTTGTGGAAGTTTGTTGAGTACTAAGGCGGAGCATTCTTCGCCTAAGTTAACTAATTGCAATGATTCAATTTTCCTTTTGTGAGTGAGGAAATCCCTCATGAATTTTGCATATTTAGGCATTTGGATTAGGACCTCAATAAAAGGAATATTAACATGCAATTGTTTTCGTAAATTTTCGAACTTTGCGAATTGCTCATCGGTCTTTTGACGATTTAACCTACAGGGGTACGGAATTGGAGGAGTCTTGGTGGGCTCTTGATTTGGTAAAGAAGCCTTTTCTGATGCGGGCGGAGTCATGGTTTGGCTAGACTGGCTTCTTTCATCTGGCGGTAATGGAGCCTCCTCAGGACCCACGGTTCGATTTCTCAATGTGATGAGATGTACTTGTGCTTTCGGGTTGGGTTCGGTATTGCTAGGTAACGCGCCTTGTGGTCTCTCGGAGAAATTTTGAGCTATTTGATTTAATTGTTTTTCAATGTTTTGAATGCTAGCTTGTTGATTTCTAAAATTCGGTTCCAATTGTTGAAATCAATCCGAGTTTTTCTTTTCGGTGTCGGAGATGAGGCGAGATACAATATCTTCAAGCCTTTCTCTTCCACCTTGTTGTTGAGAGAAATTTTTGTGGTTGTTGAAAGTTAGTTCGTTGGTTTTGTTGGTTACTACTATTGCCAGGATCTCTCCAACCAAGGTTTGGGTGGTTACGCCATCCTTGGTTGTAGGTACCCGTTGGAGGACCCGACGGCCTAGGTCTGTTATCAATGTAGTTTACCGTTTCTGTTTGTTCATCTAATTCTTTCATACAACTCCAATTTTCATGTGGGTCACCACACCCTTCACAAGCCATAACCGAGGCCGTTTTTGTCATTTCTAGCTTTTTGATTTTCGAAGAGAGGGCCTCGATTTAGGCTTGTAAAGAGGTGCTTTCATCAACCTTATGGGCGCCCGGGGCAATAGATTTATTACCTCGGGGAGTGTGCCATTGAAAATTGGTTTGAGCAATTTCCTCAATTTGATTATATATTTCATTTGGGCGACGATTACCTAAAAGTCCCCCGGAGCTAGAATCAAGTGTTTGTCTTGTGTGTGGCAACAACCCATTGTAGAAAGTGGATACTTGTTGCCATACCGCAAGACCGTGATGAGGACACTTTCTTAGTAGCTCCTTGAACCTTTCCCAAGTTTCATATAAGGATTCCCCATCCTCTTGTGAATATGTATTAATTTCAGTCATTAATTTAGCCGTTTTAGCAGGAGGGAAATACTTATATAGAAACTTTTGGGCTAGTTCATCCCAGGTGTTTACCGAGCCAACTGGGAGGGTGTTAAGCCTAGCCTTAGCTCGGTCTTTTAGTGAAAATGGAAACATTCGAAGGCGGATGGCGTCATTCGATGCTCCATTGATCCGAAAGGTATCACATATTTCTAAGAAATTAGTAATATGTAGATGGGGATCCTCGTCCGCAAGCCCATGGAAGGTTGCGGAGTTTTGAAGCATTTGTATCAAATGTGGCCGAAGTTTGAAGTTATTGGCTTCGACATTCGGTGCATTGATAGTGGCGCCGAGATTACCTACGGTGGGTCGTAGGTAATCCATGAGGGTACGTTGGTCCGCCATTGGAAGTGGGTCCCCCGAAACTTTCTCTTGATTTTTAGCTTTAAGTCTTTTTCTGAGAAAGCGTTCGGGTTCTTCTAGAGGTTCTTTTATGTCTCTGCTAGAACTGGAGCTCATGCACTACGTAGGAAGTTCAAATGTGGCACCAAGGTTCTAAGTTCTACGATAAAAACAGAAAAAAATGTTGGTCAGAAGGTTCACCACGGCCCCGTGCTCAGTGAACACGGCCTGTGGTCAGATTTACAGTAATTGTTCTCCGGATCCCTGTTACTGGGAGTTGGACACGGCCCCGTGTTGCACCGACACGGCCCCGTGCTCAGCCCTCTGTAACTCGGAAAATAAAAACTGCCAGTGATAGTGCTGGGCACGGCCCGTGTCCGACCAGGAACGGCCCGTGCTGAGCTCTGCAGAAACAGAAAAACTAAGAAAAAATCCTAAAAAAATGAAAAATAAGAAAAAAAAATATTAGGCCGTTGATTCCTAACTTTCTTAAAATCCTAGTGTCCCCGGCAACGGCGCCAAAAACTTGATGCGTGTGAAGTGTTATATATATTAGGTGTATATCTTAAGCCCCTTTAACACTTTTTAGTCAAGTTTTAAATTTATTAAACACGATATTTACTAACACTAAACACACATATGGGCAAGTGCACCCATCGTGAGCATAGTATAGTGTTGGTAAGATACCGAGGTCGTCCAAGGACACAAGAGCTTTTAGTACCGGTTTATCCTCAACGTCTAATCAAATCAAAAAGTTTAGAAAAATGTTTTAAGCTAAGAAAAATAAAAACTAACTAAAATGCAGAAAATAAAAATAAAAAAGAAAAACAGATAGACAAGATGAATCACTTGGTTCCGACTCGTGTATAGTGTAACCTTTGATTATTTCCGCACTTTTGCACTTATTTAAGAGATTATCTTAGTTATTGTAGTAGGCCCCTCTTTTGAAGGTGACGTTACCCTCAACCCAGTAGTTTGAGTCAGCAAGGATACAATCCTAAAGGGTCGGATTATTGAAAGATAATTAATTAAGTTATTAATGCAAATTATGGTAGGCCCCTCTTTTGGAGGTGACGTTACCCTCGACTAAGTAGTCTGAGTCAGCTGGGATACAGTCCTAAATAGCCGGGTTATAGTATTAATAGTAGTTAACTTATGAGGGGATCAAAGAGTTTGGACCCCCGCCATCCAATACCGTTAAGTATTGAAGGAGGTCCTACTAAATTTGACCCATGTCCATTGCAGGACCTCTAAACGCTGAACAATGGCAAGACTCTTACCAAACCATTCCCTTAACCCCCGACCAGGTAGCCAACATACCTCCATATAGACCGTGGAGATATGAATGGTGAAAATCTTTTATTTTATATAGACAGTAAAATAATGCCAAGACACCACGGACAAACGATAAGGAAGAATCACCTTCAACATAAGAAACTAGTTATTAAAGTCATTAATACAAAACCAAGTAAAAAGTGCGAAAAGATTAGAAATAAAAAGTATTACACTAGACACTTGTCTTCACCAAGTGATGTAAGAGACTTAGGCAAACATGGCCTTGATTGTCAAGAACTCTTACGATCAATCTTGGATCCCGAGACGACTCACACACTCTATGATGGACAATGGATGATGGTGGTGGATGATGGTGTTATGGTGGTGGTGGGTGGTGGGTGAAGTGTGAGAGAGGTGGTGTGCCAAGGGATGGTTTGAGCTTGAGCCAAGCACTCCTATTTATAGGCTGAACAGAAGCTCGGGCACGGCCCCGTGTCCAGTGGGCACGGCCCCGTGTCCACATCCTTCTCTTTCTTCATTTAATGCAGCTTGTCTTATTAGTTGACCACGCCCCCATGTCCGCTGAGCACGACCCCGTGTGCAGAAGAATCTTTGTACTATGAAGATTTGCTTAGATTGTGCGAATCTTATAGTTGACCACGGCCCCGTGTCCGCTGAGCACTGCCCCGTGGTGGGAAATAGAAGCTTCTACCACTTTGTCTTTTCTGCTGACACTTGGGCACGCCCCCGTGCTGGCTGAGCACGGGGCGTGTTCAGTCTCCTGTCTTCTTGTTTTGCTTGGGAAGATGCTATCGTAGGGTCGGGCATGTCACGTCTTGTTCCTTTACTTGTATTTATGTTAGATTTTGATGTCTTTTTGCTTCTTTTGTTAATTTGAGCTCATTTAATCCTGAAAATATAAAAGGAAGACAAAAGCACACTTTTTCCAACATTAGTACTAAAAAGGGTTAGTTTTATGCCACAATTGATGTAATTTATATGTTGCATTTTGCACACATCAGAGGCACAGATAATGACTGGTACTGCAATTAGCCACCGTGTGTACATACCACGTATATCTCTGACACACACAGACAACGAACTACCTTTCACTTTCAAGAGAAAGCAATTTCCGATTAAACTATGCTACACCATGACAATTAACAAAAGCCAAGGCCAATCACTTAACAAGATCGGGGTATACCTTCCCTAGCCAGTGTTCGGCCATGGTCAATTATATATGGCATTATCAAGGGCAACATCCCTATACTCTTTAAAAATACTAACAACCCCAATGAAGGATATGCCATCCAATGTTACGAAGAACATAGTCTACTCCGATTTTCTACATCAGATAAACATTAACCAATCTTAAGGTTTGTTCAGTCATTTGAGACATTTGTCTCTCTTCATAGCCATTCTAATAAGGACCCTTTTAGGTACAAGTTATGTGGTCCTACATAGCTCTTATGTCCGTACAATAACTCTTACGTTTTATATTAATTTACATTTACCAAAGAGACGAAAAGTATCATGCTTTTAGTTTACCATCCATTATAGGTAGAATTATTAATGAGAAATCACAAGTGTGACGTAAAAGTAAATACAACAGAATGATATATGACATATCTTTTGTCTTCACAGTTTTTGTAGTAGTAACTCATCTTCAAATCTCACAAGCTTTTATTAACGTCTACTACTGTCTAAAATCCAATATAATAAATGTTGCAACTTTCCCTTTTTGGCATTGCATTAGTTACTTATTTTCTTTTTTTCTACCTATAAATTAGCATCCAAGACGCAGTTACTATGCCTCCAAAAAGAGTGTCTCATGTTAAGCCAGAAGACCCACCAGAACCCCTTGAAGTTAGAGTTCTAAAAAGGTGGATCCCCTACTTTAAAAACAAGGAGAAAATGATCGACCTATGTTACCTATTAGTTGATATACATGTAAGTTACTAAACATCAAACTAAGGTTCCTTCTATAATGTCAATTAACTTACGTTTTTACTAACCAGAAATTAACATCATCTATTACAGGGAGACGCAATTGAAGCAGTGGCAGATGTTACCAAAGCAGAATACTTTGACTCACTTATCAATGTACAACATTGTTATACGGTTGACAAGTATGTCTCATCTCCACAACGCCAATACATGCCATCGGTACCACACGTGGTAAACTTAACAAAACTTATTTTCCGGAACAATCATTTTGGTTAAAACAAACTTGAGTGTTTTGAAATCATAATGAGAAAATAGTTTTGTGAAAGGGGGAGTTCTGATTGTTTATGCCAAGTGGATGGCGAATTGAGGCGATTTGATATCGGTTGTCACTTTACTGTATAATTTGTTTTCAAATTTCCTAAAATGTGTTTGCATTTTAGGGGGAGTAGAAATTTGTCAGAAAATACAAAAACATTAGAAAATTTGAAAAAGCCAAAAACATGATAAAATTCAAAAATGAGTTTCGTTGTGAATAGAGGAAATGATAGTACATCAGTAGACTGTCACAACATGCTAAAGAAATGTAATGTTTAAAAAGCGTCAAACAGTCTCACTGATGATATGCCGATAGGTTTTTACACATTTAGTAAGCTTTTTCGGGATATAAACTTAAATTCAAACTTGCTTATTTCGTGGGGAACACTACTTGGATATATAGGTAACCCCTGAAATCTCGTTTGAAAGGTCCCTCTTTCTGAGATACTAGGTCTTTATACTCAGTGATATCTGGGGTATTATCCCGGGACTTCTGCTGAATGGAAGTTCTGACCTAGTCCCCGGATAATGCTTTCTGCAAATGCTTGAAACATAGCATCGCCCTCAGCAAGCTGATGAAACAATAAAATTGATAGTCGCTGCTGTTGTAATGCAAAAGATCCTCTAAAGGGGATACACCCAAAAGTCGAGTCATGATCTCTCTGCTGAACGGTAGTTCTGACCTGAGCTCTCATGATTCCTCATAATTTATTAACCCCTTACAGATATCATCTGTGGTATACTCACCTGTAAGACTGAATATTGGGATTTGGATACGGGAGTATATTCAAGAGGTGGGACACATGAATGAGTTTAAGTCCTTAATATACCTAACTCAAATCCTGAATCAGTTGAAATTTGTGTGAAAATTTAAGTGGATCAGTATATTGGCAATCTAAGTGAATTGTTTAATTCTTAATGTGTAACTAAGCTCAACGGTACTTGTGACTTGTCAAAATCTAATATGATCCTCTTACACAAAACTCACAAAAATAATGTTTGTAAATATTTCTTTATTGCATTTCATTTTATTCAAAAATCAAAAAGATTTTCGACAACTGATGTTGGAAAGCTGATTTTCAAAGTTCCGAGTGTTAAACATGATGACATGGTTGTGAGGAGGAGTGTGTCTTAATTGTCAAAATATGTTTTTAAATCAACAAGTGGTTCATCATGTATATGTGATCTGAGGGAGAGTGATTGTTGATGCATATGAGAGTTGTTAATTATGCATTCAAATTGTTAAATTTGTGAAATTTATTTCTGGGTTAAGAATGTGCAGGTATAGCCAGGTTTCAATCTTGAACCTGAAGACAGAGTGCCAGGTTCCGATACCTGAGAACTATGTGATTTCAACAAGCCAGACTGCGATCCTAGCATATCGAAAGGGGGAGTCTGAAGACATCCAAGAAGAGATTGATCGTGAGGAGTCTGTTGATGCTGAAGAGAAGAAGGAGATAAAGTTTTGAGGATGCTTACACTGTGAGACACTTCAAAGAGTTCGAGAGGACTGATAAAGACTGAAGATGCGAAGACTCGACACTTAAGACTCGTCAACATCTGAGGGGGAGTCTGTTAGTGCATACATCTGTCGACTTCGTCTTATATCGAGTCTGGATTGCGTGCCTGAAAGTTTGAAGCATGACCCTTTGAAAATGCCATGACCCTTTGAAAGTGGCGTGACCGTTTGAATATGTCGTGACCGTTTGAAAGTGTCTTGACCGTTTGAAGGGTGGCATGTCACCTTCAAATGGTCAGGGTCATCTCCCTATAAATAGGCTTCAAACTTTCATCATTTGTAAGTTTCCTGCTAGAGCAACGAAGTGCTGCCGAAGTGTTGTCAGGTTGTAAAACAGTGTGAAATCAATATTACAACAGTTTAAAGTGTATTGCTAGCTGAATTGAACTTAGTTTCTTTGTTTCCGCCTCTGAAACTGAGATAAACTCTTCTGAACGACTCATTCGGGTCTGAAAACGATCCTACAACACGTCGCTTCACTAAAAATTGGGAAAATGGCTACTTTTACACCTTTACTTGACAAAGACATACCCACTTACTATTATAACTTTGCAACCTATGATGATCTTGCGCCAATAATGAAGCCACCAAAGCTACTTACAGGTAAAAATAAAAAAAATATATAATTAATAAAGAAATCAATGTTACTTACTAACAAGATTATTATGAATAACCAGACTACATAGGGCGTGTCGAGGAGGTATCACCCATCATGTTTAGAAGTGGAAAAAAGCTACGAAAGATCATCATTCAAGATGAAAGGTAAAGTATCAACTTAAATCTAAAAGTAATATTACAACTTTACCAATAAATAGACATTTGTTGTAGGCGCAATGAAATCGAAGTAACACTCTGGGATGAGAAGGCAGACATGATTGAAATAGAGGACATCATTGGCAAAGTATTTGCAATAACTGCTACCATGGTAAGTTATTTAAAAAAACTACAACTTGAGTCCACAACATCAACTACAATTGTTATCAATCCACCGATCCTAGATCTTCAGACATACGTGAACAGGTATACAATGAAAGATTGAGCTATGTTGATAAGACATTCAACTCTTTTGATAAGACATTCAATTCTTAAGACTAAATTATTATTTATAAATAAGAAACTAACAGTTTTTCCATTTATATGTTATAGATTTCAAGAATTAGTGCCACTTGTAGAACAACGTGCATCATTAAACCACATCACCATTGTTGAACTGAAGAAGAAAATTTACAACAAGACTGCGTAAACTAATTTTTTCCTCATGTACTTTATTTATGAATTATGTCCTTTAAGTTTATATAGAATGAGGAAATAGTTTTATGTTGAACTGATTGTTTTACTCCAACCTTGCTTTTAATACCTCTTAATCATAACGCAGCAACAAGGACACTACACATGCACTGCAAGAATAACAGAAATCGATGAGTTACGCACCTGGTTTTATGTGAAATGTCCCAAATGTGGCAAGACAGCATTTCCGGAAAAAGACCAATACGTTTGCTTGGACGATGATATAGAAGAAAAAGAACTGATTTTCAAGTAAGTCTCACACATAACACGTAGTATGTCATACAAATGAAAAGGCTAATACTCTCATGTTGTCCTACGTCTACAGGTATTGCCTCAACGCAAAAATAACAGATAACACAGACTCCACAGAGGCAGTCTTCTACAACGAAGCCCTTAATGATATTGTCAAGCTAAGTTGTCGTGACATGGTAATGAATATGGGAAACAGAAACCCAAAGGTGTTGCCAGACAAAATAACTTCAACAAAGGGGGAACCAAAGTTGCTACACATCACGGTGAAAAATGATAATAGCATTGCCGTGAACAAAGCAGAAAATCCTAGAACAATCCAACCAGCAACACCAGACCCCAAGAAGCCAGAAACCAAAAGAGCTTTACCACAATTGTCAGGTAAATTGCCATCACCACATCAACAAATATTATACATAATATCGTTCAGTCGAACTATACGTCTGGTAAATGCCGTAAAATTGAATTTAAATTAAAAAAATGGTAGCGCACCGGTTGGGCTATAAACAGCAAAAACTATACATCATACCGTACAGTCGAACATAAAATTTCAAATCGAATGTTATATTTGATGATTTACGTTTGTATGTTTTTTTTATTGGACCCCTTCAATGTTAATTTGGACCCAAAGTTTACAAATAAGATTTTCAAGGGTTTCAATCTGCATTTACAATGTGGGCTCTATTTTTTTATTTTAGTTTTTATTTTTTGGATTTTCAATTATTATGTTTCAACTAATACTAACAAAAAGGGTTTCATTTCATTAATAGACTTTGACAAGAAGGCAAAGCTCCCAGCATAACCAACGCATGTAAAAGAACAACAAGCTTTCGAAACAACCTTTTGGAAAACCGAAGACTAAAAAATGACTTTTGCTAATGTACAAAAATACATGTCCTAAAGTACAGTAATACAAGACCTGCCTTCTATGGAGAAAACAAGACAAGAAGATTGCCTTTTGTAAAAACTTCAGTGTCAACTAACGTACGTAGTATAACCCCAGTTTGTAGATGTTATGTAGTACCTCCTATGGGGAAAATATGACACAAAGACGGCCTTTTGTAACAACTTTAACGCCGCCTAATGAATTTAATATAACCCCAGTATGTAGTTTTATAATTCTCTCACTTAAAATCATATAACTATATATAGCGTATACATTAAAACCGTCAACAACCATATTTCCGCCGACTATAAACAACCTAAAGGTTGCCGCCGCAACGCGCGGCATCCGGCACCATCCTAGTATATATATTAAAGAGAAAGGTCGGTGGCTACATTGCCACCAACCCTACTCTCATTTTGTTGTCTTATGCTATTAATAATAATGTTCTACTGGGCTTATTTTGCTGTTTGGGCTCAAGTAAAGACAACAGCTTTGTTCAGCATTATATATATATATATATATATATATTAAAGTTATATTATATATTATATTATTATATATATATTAAAGAGAAAGGTCGGTGGCTACATGCCACCAACCCTACTCTCATTTTGTTTTGTTTTATATGCTATTAATTTCTTTTGTCATACTCTTAGGAAAGTGATAATATGACAAATTGGTTTACTGTATGCTATTAATTGAAGCTTAATTGTGTTTTAACTGCCTTTTTTTCTAATGCAAGACACATGTGTGTTTCTGGTGATTACATGCTTTTTTTATTATTTTTTTTGTTTTCATCCTTATTCAAAACTATTTCATAATCTGATGTACTCGAAAATGTTTTTGTTGAATACACTTTAGTGTAATTTTTGTTTGGAAACAAGGCGAGTCAACAATAAAAAGTTTTGTTTTTATGTACGTTTTGAGTTGCACTTTGTTTTGTGGTAAATTTTGTTTGGAAACAAGTCGAGTCAGATATAATACATTTTTCATTCAACGGTATGAATTTGGATTGCTCTACGCTTCAACGTAAATTTACTTCGAAAACGAGTCGGCGCCGCCGCAACGCACGGCGGGTAAAAAACCTAGCTTATACTAAAACAATGTTATATTATTTTTGTTGAATATTTTAGTGTAATCAAATTGACTTGGCGACCCAAGTGAATTATAATACATATCAAATAAGTTAGGAGGTGTGGCAGCGCATGCTTGTTTGAGTTATAATTTTAAATGTTCGGGCGGAGCCCCTAATAAGGTTCGGGGGGGGGGGGGGGGGGGGTCAGGGGGGAGCGCCTCTAGGAGGAGGGTCCAAAGGGCAGAGCCCCTGGCTAGGGTTGAATGCCTTAGGAATTTTATTTTTGGAAAATACCATTTATTTTCAAGATGAAAAATTGGTTCAAATTTAAATCAGATTAAATTAAAAAGTAGATAACTGCCTGATGCCAGGGCGTATCCCCAAATTCGAAATCCAGGTTGTAGAATTTCTGGTTCATACAAATTTCTAACACACATACTAGAGTTCTAATTCTCAATCTAAGTTGAATCCGATTAAGTTATTCGAGAGAACCACCAAAATAATTTGATCTAAAAGTGATTACACGCCTCTCAGATAATCTGTTGCATTCTAAATTCCCCAACGATTTTCAGCTAGAAATGAATAGTAAGTAGGCTACTAAGCCTTGAACAAGTAATCCAAGTGATACCATAACAGCCTTCTCATTTCATGTAATAGATAATAACATAACCCAAACAACATCAAACCATGCATAGATTTAACATTTTTTAGTTTAAATACCATCAAAACCAAAACAAGAATTACCCGTTCCGTAGTCTATCCATCCGATCAACGCTCTTTCTACCTCTTTCTAACTGTTGAAGGTCAACGCTTTTTCTCGACTTCTCAATCACATTCACATCCACACTTCTTCTTGACCTCTCCATTTGGTCAAATGACATCCTCATCTTTTCAAGCTTTTCAACTTTCGTTTTCTCCATGCTTTTTCTCGGTTTCTCTCTTTTGTCAGTGCTTTTTCTCGATGCTTCAAACACATCGGTGCTCCTTCGTGGCTGGTCAAAATGGATGTCAACACTCCATCTTGAACTGCTGCTGTGCCTGTGTGATGGCGATTTCTCAACCGTTGATATAAACTTCTTTAAATGCCTGATGTATTCGGGATAGAGCTCCAAATCACAATGGTTTCCGCCTTTGATCCAAAGTGGTTCATATTTTTCTTTGCAAAGTTCCCATAGTTGCTTCCCGTGTGAGAAATCAACAACATCATCTGCAGTGCCCTACAAAATAATTAAAAGTTTTACAGATATTTTTCAGTTTATCTGTAAAGCTAAAAAATGGTCAACAGCCTAATAGTCACTCAAAGATACTCACATGCTTGCAGTCTATTAAAAACTGCATTATTCGAATAAAGTCAATCATTATTTAAAGAGTAAAATGCCATTTTCGTCCCTGAGGTTTGGTCAGTTTTGCGACCTCCATCCAAAAGGTTTGAAATATTGCCGTTTTCATCTGCCTCGTTAACTCCATCCATTTTTCTCGGTTAAGTCAGGGGTATTTCTGACTTTTTTGTTAACTTAAAGGGTGATTCGGTCTTTTTCAGGGGTATTCAGTCATTTTACATAAAGTGAAAAAGACCGAATTGCCCTTTAAGTTAACTAAACAGACAAAAGAACCCTTGACTTAACGAAGAAAAAAGGATGGAGCTAACGGGCCGGATAAAAATGGCAAGATTTTAAACCGCTTGGATCCAGATGTGGAAAAAAAACCTTTAAACGAAAGTCACAAAGCTGGCCAAACCTCAGGGACGAAAATGACAATTTACTCTTATTTAAAATTTAAACAATGGTTTCATAATTACGTTTAGTATGTAATTAGTTATAAATATTCAAAAACCCGAAAACAAGTATTGACAGGTTAACCTAACCCAACCCAAAAACTTATCTAGTTTGACTCAAAAGTCAAGTTAACAAACCCATTACCTCACCTACCTACTTTGACAATTATGCTGGACAGCCTTGAGAATCTTTTTTATATGTTTAATGATTGTAAAGAGGAAGGTGGCAATCATTTAGGAATTAGCTGAGACATTAAATCAGGCCATAACATGATAAGCAAAACATGTAGAGAGAGGGTAGGGGCCATCAACTACAAGACTCACTCACAAAACCAAATAATGACACTCAGATGGTGCTAATATTATATAAAGCAAAACACAATCATAAACCATCAAACATGTTAAACAATTTGATATGGGTCCGTTTAGTTGACTCTGGAATCTTTGAATACAATATTTTCAGACTTACATGAATGATAAGCACCGGACAATCGACGAATGGGATTTTATCAATGTTCTGCAAAACCATAAAAATGATTTAATTTGAGATGACTATGATAAAGGTGAAAAAAAAAACTATACCTTGTAAATGTCAAACCAATATGTGCGTTTAACCGGATACATGACTCTTAATCCTGATAATATAGGACTATGAAGCACAACGGCTCTTAAACGAGGAAGACGGACTGCTAAATCTAAAGTGGGCCCACTTCCAACCGATTGCCCGTAAAGGACAACATCTTCTTGCTTAGTTCCATAACTTTCCTCAAGACATTTATAAACAGCTTCAATGTCTGCATATGTATTATTCTCACTTGGCTGCACCACATGAAAAGTATGAACTTGTTAGTAAAGTATAAGGATCACTAAGGGGGTGTTTGGATGCTTGCTTTTCGATTGAGTAAAACCAGAATCAGATTATCAGTTGATAAACAGTCACACATAAAAATTTTTGAAGTATTTTAGCTCACCTTCCCTGTGGATTGTCCATACCCGGAGTAGTCATACCTGCACAAAATATAAATGTTTTTATAATTATACCTTAATGACGTATAAAAGTCATCATCATCATCATCATACTCAGTAAATCCCACCAATAGCAAAGCTAAGGTAGGGTCCGAGGAGGGTAAGATGTAGACAGCCTTACCTCTACCCTGTAGGAATAGAGAGGCTGCTTCCAGTGAGACCCCCGGCTCGATAAAAGTACACACTAATAAACGGTTTTTATGGACTACTTTTACAGCTGTTTCATCTAGTGATTGCATCACTAAAGCAATTGAGTTATTGACAAGCAATGAAAGCTTTTAACAGAATGATGACAAGACAAAATTCAATAGAATGAATGAATGATCAGAGTTTTTTGTTAACAACAGCTTGTACTGAATGATGATAATCATAACACAAAGTTGTACAAAGCATATGTCTAAAACTTATTCAAATCAATTAAAATTCATCTTATCATTGAACCAAAACTATAAGTCAAATATACATTACATATATCATAAAGATCACCAACTAATATCCAAACACCAAGCACAAATAAAAAAAACCTGGAAATTTAATGAAAATATGCAAATCAATTTATATATCATTGAGTATACAAATAAAGATCACCAACTCATATCTAAAATTCCAAACAACAAGCACAAATTAAAAAAAAAAAAAAAACACCTTCTCAAAATTCATTGAAAATATACAAATCACTTTGCATATCATTAAGTATACAAATAAAGATCACCAGCTAATATCCAAAATTCCAAACAACAAGCACAAATTTAAAATATACATAAACCCTCAAAATTCAATGAAAATATACAAATCAATTTGCATATTATTGATTATACAAATAAAGATCACCAGCTAAGCACAACTTACACAAAAATAAATAAATAAATAAATAAATAAAAAACACCCTCAAAATTCAACAAAAATATACAAATCAATTTGCATAATAATATTCACTCAATAAACAAACCCTAGAAAATCCTTCTAAACAAAATTTGGATTACTCACTAATTCACATGTGTATCAAACACTTACAATACGACATATAATTCTAGTGTTCATTAACAATTGGCACTAAATCTAAACAGAAAAATTGGGGGTTTAAACAACTCATTCATAAATCATAAGAAGAAGAAGAATACCCCATGAGATTGACTCGCAAGCGAATACTGAGTTCAACAAAGAGCTCATACATCTGGCCTAAATCAGCAGCGTTACCATGCGAGTACAGAACAGTGGAGGTAGCCATGGGGTGCCTCACGTACACAGCAACGATCTCCGATCCTCTACGAGTCGTAAGCTTCAGAACCTCCACGTTTTCCCTGTGCGGAAACGGACTCAACAGCAGTAGACCAGTGAGCTCGTCTTTCACCAGCTTGTACGATGGTGGATTTGGCGGGAAGAAGGCGAATTTCGCAGCCATTGATGACGTCATCCCACCCATGCTGCAGTTGGATCATACAAGTGTTTGTTTTTTTCCAGAAAATATGGGGTTGTTATTAATAATAATAATTAATATTAATAAAATAATAATAATATTGTTGTGAAGTGAAATGGAGTGAGGAAGAAGAAGAAATAAGAATATATGTTGGGGTGGGAGCTTATGAAAGGGAGGGGGTGGGGGTGGGGTACCCTTGCCCTGCGCGCATGGATCATGATATGTATTTTATTTATTCTTATTATTTTACTTTTTTGAGTTGTTAGATTTGTTTTTGTGAATTTGAATCTACTCTCCCTCTCTCACTTTTTACTCTTCCATCACTTTCAATATTATTGAAATATTAAATATAGCTATAGGTAATAAGTAATTTGCTTTCATTATAATTATAAAATTATGACCTTTTTTTTTTTTTTTTACTTTTGTCACAGTTTAAAATATTTCATGAATTGGTGTGTATAACAACCTTTTTATTAATTGTCAAATGTTATGTGTCTTATGTTCAAAGTTTGATGCAAAACTACCATTTAGCTGCGGGTCTCATTGAAAGCAGTCTCTCTATTCCTACGGAATAGAGGTAGAGCTGTAAACGAGTCGAGCCGAGTCGAGCCTGGGTGGGGTCGAGCTCATGCTCGAAATTAATTCAGGCGGTTAAACTTGGCTTGAGCTTTATGTCGGAATTAAACGAGCCTAAGAACGAGCCAACGAGCCGAGCCATGGGCCGAGCCGAGCTTAGCTCGAGCTGGGCTTGGTTACAAAATGAGCTAGCTTGGTTCATGTCATCTCAAATTGAGTTTTCTTAGCTAGTTTTTCTCGAGCTTATTTCGAGCGAGCTACGAGCCGAGCTACAAGTCGCGAGCTTTATGAACAGTCCTAAATAGAGGTAAGGTTGTCTACATTTTACCCTCTTCAGACCCTATCTTAGTTTTGCTATTGGTGGGACTTACTGAGTATGATGATGATGATGGTGTGTATAACACATAAAAAACAACTATTGGATATTTATACCTCGTCAAAAACTGCTGGTATCAATCACGTGATTACGAATGAGATTGGCACTGGTACCGTATCAAACCAGTGTCGTACCGCATTGCATGGTTGTAAAAATCTCGACTAGGCGACGATTAGTCGTTGATTAATCTCAATAAACTTCAATTAACTCCGATTAATCACTAGTCCCCACCCAACCGCCCGACTAGCGATTACTACAACAATGCCACATAGTACCAATACTGAAATAGAGCGAACTTTAAAATCGAATATTGTAATTATACCATATATGTTTGGTTAGTAGATGAACCACAGACCTAATCTAAGATTTGTGTGGGAGTTCATGGTTTACTAAGTTTAGTGGAATATACTCTCATTTTGTAGGGGAAATTAATATAATACTGTTAAACTTATAAATTACATATTTAAAAAAATAGAAGTTTTTTTTTTTAAATTACAAGTTTTTAATGCATGATGTGTAATGTTTTTCAAACATGATTTGAAGAAATATATAATTACGTAAGTTTAAAGGGAATACATTAAAATGAAAATGAAATTACCCCCATGTTATACGTCACATCTGTTTCACGTGTGTTAAAATTTTTTTATGGCATAACATGATGTGTTGTATTATGTTGTACAAGACAACATGGAATATGTAGAATTATGTTTTAGATAAATTACAACATAGCTAGCTACCTCTCATTTTCATGAAAACTTGTAGCACAAACCGTTGAGCATAAGTAAATTTCAAATGATGGAGCGTGAGACCTTGTTTTCATTGAGGTGGAAAAGTAGATATAGGCATGAAAAGCCATAATGAGTATAGACAATGTGCTCTTGTTTTATTTTTATTCTTTTCTTATTTATTGTTGAAAAATGATAAATAATGTGTTTGTTACGGGATTTTAGGAGGTTGCGGTTGTAACATAAAACTAAGAGTGAATTTCAAGGATTGTCCTTTATGTTTAAAATTGACGAGTTTTGTCCTTCATGTTTTCATATCATACACGTTTTGTCTTTTAGGCCTAATCCAGTTAGTTTTTCAGTTAAATTTGGTCATGTGCTTTGCACATAAGGGCATTTTTGTCAATTCAAAGGTAAGTTCAACGGCGGATTTACAGCTCAAAGCTTCTGCAACCTTTGAATTGACAAAAATGCCCTCATGTGCAAAGCACAAGACCAAATTTAACTGAAAAAAAACTAACTGGGTTAGGCCTAAAGGACAAAACGTGAATGATATGAAAACATAAAGGACAAAAGTCATCAATTTTGAACATAAATGACAGCGCCTGAAAATAGGTATAAAGATAAAGGACAATCCTTGAAATTCACTCTAAAACTAAATAAACGAACGATAACCGAAATAACTTAATAGCATGTCTTGAAATTCATACATCAAACACGAATAC